>JAIPRK010000180.1:242624-322712 GCA_025469195.1 Chaitophorus viminalis
ACGTGTGTATGTGTGCGTGTACGTGTGTATGTGCGTGTGTACATGTTTATGTATGTATTATATAGTCATACATCACGTAATCAACGTGCGATTATTATTAGTGTCAGAAAACCGCGGCGGAGAATGTGGGGTCGCGGTGGCGGCGGCGTTTCGAAGGGACGAAGAGATACGGATAGGGTGCGGGTCGCTCGGTTCGCGTGTATATCGAAATATTGTGCCTTTTACATTTTCCAACAATGAACGTCATCGGCGGGGTTGACAGAGATTGATTCGAGACTATAGATGGATTTATTCATTAGGTCGAAGCTTTTTCCGCCTGTGGCCCGTTTCGCCGTCTCTTTCTGCCGGAAACTCGGCAGAGGGCAGCGGACGCGCACGGACACCACAACTGTATACTGAAATAGAAAAAGCAGCAGCAGCAGCAGCACGGGATGACGTAAATATATATTTTATACAAAACTACTAGTACACGCGATGCGGTGAAGGGAATTCGGAGAGAAGGATTGGAGAGCGGTCGCGCGCCGTATATGCGTGGATCACTGTTGGCGGGAAGAAGGATCGCGTAGGGGGGGGAGAGCATGTATAGCGCGGTCGTAAAATTGTTATGTTTTGCCCTGCAAATGCCTCGTCGTCGAGTCGTAGTACTTCAATTCTCTCTCTCACTCTGCCAACAGTGCTCACAGAAATAAATTCGAGAGAAGGAACCGCGGCAGAGAACGACGAGTGGGCATGTGTGTGTGTGTGTGGGCGCGCGCATGTATAGAAATCGGTGGCTCGGGGGTGGGGTTGTTTAGGTAAGAGAGTGTGGTGGAAAACTATGGGTGGGGTGGGGATAAGCGTGGGGGTTTTTGGAACGGACGGGAGAGATTTTATTAATGATTCGGTGGCCCACGAACTGACAGCCGCACGCCCGTCGAATCATTTCTCACTGCTTCTGCACAGCTCTGGAACAAAAGCGACCCGCCACCGCCGTCTCTTTATTCACCGTTTTAATTCCCCCCCAATGATGGTACCCTTCCGTCCGTTCCCTTTCTCACAACTCGTTTTCCCCCGCACCACCCCCGTTCGTGCGCGCTCAGTAATCATCACGAATGTATACGTTGCTCGAGTCGACTGCGAGACCATAGTATGCAATGATGGTGGATGGCGGATATCCGCGACGGCAATTTCCAGACGTTGAGAAGATAAATAAAATAAAAAAAATATCACCATTCCGTGGGGGGCGGTTTCCTTTCGATACGTTTGCGCCCGAGAAATGAAAAACACCACTTGTCTTCAACCCACATCAAGTACACCATCGATCCTTCCGAGTCATTAAAAACACCACGCACCGGTATGAGGTCAAATCGCAATATTGTATATTAGTCGCTCTGGTTTTAGAAAGGTTATATTCGAATAGTTACATTTGGGGTGTGAAAAAAAATGAAAAATGAAAAATTTGTGTTCGAATCGCTTTGGATTTCAGTGGACGAAATAAAATAAAATCATGTTTAAAACGTATACATACACAATAGCGTGTCACAACTCTGAACAAAATAATAGGCATGTAATTGAAAGACAACCGTATCAATCAAGACGTGTACGAGTAAGTTTGTATTTTTTTCTTGTTTTCAAAAAATCTGTGCACAACCTTGTGGCGCATAAATTAATCCAAACAATAATTATTATTGGTAAGCTATTCGTGTAAACAAGGAGCTGAAAGCGCGTGTTCGACTCGGATTGTAATCCGACCGTTATTTTAGGTTTTGGCAATTAGTGCCAATAATGGTTGTACACGTCACTATTTGAACCTCGTATAGTGTGTATTTATACATAAATCATTGCACGAATATACGGACGAGAAGGACGAAATAAATTACCACTGAACAGATACGCGCGTTAAGTGTTATACGGCTTTTAACAACTTTGTTGTTTTTTATTTATTTATTTTTTTTTTTTGTATTTTGTATATTTTACACCACATGGCGTTTACTTAAGTCGGACCAACGGATACACGAGACTCGGCTGTTTGAAATATTAAGTATATATATATACACTCTTAAAATAGCTCTGGGATTAAAGAGCGATTTCGATCAACTGGTAGCTGCGAGAAGTTTATAACGAAATAAAATGTTATTCTCGTTCGAGGAATAATATTTCCTTTCCGTTGAAAATAATCATTTCATAGGGGGAGGGAGGGAGTAACCAAATTACATTTAAGCTTTGGCAGCTGTTTTGCTCAAAATTTTCACCGTGACGCGCGTATATTATACGGGACACCGAGAATCGTTTGATTATTATTATTATTATTATTACTATTACTATTAGTTCGGTGTACACAGTTGTAATAAAAAGAAAAAAAAAAAAAACGTTTACCGGTAAACATTACCGTCGTAGTGAGTGTACGTAAAAAAATATAAAAATAAAAATAAAACTCTGATTAGACAAAGTGCCCGACGTCGTTTTTACAGTGATGCTCGTGCTCCGCGCGTGGAATATTTAGTTTTGGCTTTAAATCCATCGATCGCATATCGTGTAACTATATACGACGTTTGCGCGCGCGTGTTTATACACACATCAACCATTCGTTAAAATAAACATTTCGAAGTTGCGAGTTTAATTTTTACGACGTTATAAATTATGTTTTTTTCATCCGCGAAATCGGTTACATCAGGCGGAATTATTTCGCTGGCGCGCAAGAGACAATTTGGAGAAATTTAATCAACTGCGCAGTGAAGAACCGATGGGGGAGGAGGTGTTGGCGAGCAGCGAACCGTTCAATTGCTCGGCGTCCGTTAAATTATTAATAACATATTCGGTTTACGGCTAGAAGCTTTTAATGTAAAATATAATAATACTGTTACGGTGTACTAGCTACTATATATATATATATAATAATATAATATATAATATTCAACGAAAATCGTTTCGGTGTCTGAAATAAAAACAAAAATACAAAGTCGGGAGTATTAATTCACAGAAGACTATTAAAATGTTTTTAAAGTATCGATTTTTATTTTTATTATTACGTATCCTTTTTTTTTTTTTAACCAACATGATAAGACCGATTTGTGTTAAACGTGGTTCATGAAAGAGTTAACAATAATAATATACTTACGAGTAATGAGTGTTAAAACGACTTTCTTTTTACAGGTTCGACGCTTCCTCCTTCGAAGGATACAAGCATGTAAACATCGGTCTTTAAACGTTAAAGTTCACCGCGTACATAAAATCCCATGATTTATGCAAATCATAAAGCAAAACGTCGTGTTTAAATGTACATTATAATGTTCAAACGGTTATTATTTTCCGAATAAAAAATCACATTAATACGACATGACGGTTGATTTCTTTATAATTACATACTTGACGTGTGTAGCCTTTAATCGCTAATTTGTCCCCCCCCCTATAAATATTTTGTTGAATAATATGAAAACCAAGCGGAATAATATTATTGATTGTCCATTGGTTGTTTTCGTTTGCATTTATTGACTAAATATTGATATCAAGTTTTTAAAAGTCGAAGAACAAAAAAAGTTTATTTTTGATAACTTTTCTATCGGAATTATACAGTATAATAATAATATTTTATGTATTTGAGTGAGTTTTTCAAAATATCACGTTCAATATTGTTTTTAATAAGGTTCCATACTGTGCAATATGCTTTTATGTGTGTTTATGCAGACGGAATTATTGCAGACCTTGTCAAAGTTATATTGTAATATCATTGTATATCAGAATAATATGACGAAGCGACTAAACCGTTATAGAATCGCGTATGCGACAGAAAAAATTTCAATCAATCGTTGTAACCACATTATTGTTGTACAATACTTAATTGTGGGAACATAATTATTATACATATTATTTTGTCTGACATATTGTTACATAACTATATATACATAGACAGTCAAGTTGCAGGCGTTTGAGTCGTGGGGACCACTCCACACCACACTTTATACCGATCGCTTATTGACATTTTGTTATTTTAAATGGTATTACAGTAAACGTGTATTAACATTTTTTGCTATATAAATATAAAAATCTAACTTTTGCATTTTGGTTGGTTACTAAAAAAATCCGACAATCGCATTATTGAAACAATATATAATAAGTATGCTAAAGCCTTTAATTAGTTTTTAAGAAACTTCAGAATGTCCTTATAGAATGTTCAACCAACCCAAACCATCGTTGAATTGTTGTTTCATTAATAATACTAGTAAATGGAAAAAAAAAGCATTTAATCATCTACAAGTCGTGTATAGTGTTGCCGGAACGTGTTGCGGAACAACTAAACCGAACTATAACTTTACCGAATGTTCGAAATATTTGTGCATGCGTGTGCGTGTGTGTTCGTTCATAAAGAAAATCAATTTTGAAAAATTATTATCTTTCCATCACAGCGCGCAATATGTGTTGCATTGTGTGATAAAATAATTAGTAATATAAATCAACTATACTATTATTATCTTAAAGGGAAGAATAAATAGTGTTTATAACAAACGAGCGGCTGCCGATGAAAAATCGCCATAGGTTAGTCACGTTTCAGTATATACAATTACTTCGTAGCCCTCAGATTTGTCGACACGTATATGACGCGTTTTCGTTGTGAGGCGAGCGCGTTTGAATAATTTCCCGTGTCTTTTTTCCCCTCGCTCAACCAATATCCCTCTGACGGGGTTTTTTTTTTTTTTTTTTTAATTTAACGCCCGCCACCGGTTATTCGACAGCTAACAGATCACATGGCTCCTCGTATTCATAATAGTACCTTTTTCCCCAAGTTTCCCGTCAATTTGTTACAGGTAAACTCAACGAACGTAATGCGTTTTCCGCATCTCCCTCGTGCCGCATGCAGTATTGCCCACCACCCCGCCGCCATCGTCGATAATTGAACGATTTGGTCGTACAATTCCAATGTAACGGGGAGTTTACGTGAATATTACACTAATTTTGTATTTTTTTTTCTCTTTGCACTACTTCTATTCCAAATTAAGAGTAGAAAAAAAAATGTCATGTTTGGCTTTTTGTAGCTCAGAGGCGATTTTCTATTTTTCAGTCGACGAGACACCACGTAAATATAATATCATAATGTTTTGTTCAGCAATATTAATTATTTTCCATTTTTATAGTAGAGTTATCACGTATATTTATTTAGTAGTTGGGATATAAATTCGTATTTTAACACTTGTACTGAAAGTTCGATGTTTCGATTGTATTAAAATTAAAATTACATTCAAGCAAGCTAAAACAATATACCTAAATAAATAAAACACGAACTTTTAAAATCCATTCTCGACAAAAACTGACAATAAAATTAATAAAGCTAATAACATACTTTGAATATAATTATTTTATTATAACAGTAAAATAATACTTTATAACATGAATTATTACATTAGGTAATATTACGAGTATTTTAATATTAAAATAAACGTCATACTTGTATGGTTTGTAACTTATTCTTAGATTTCTAAAGATTATTAATCTCATATTAATACGTTTATATAATATAATTCCTTGTGCTGTAATATATTGTCGAGAAAAAATATCCCCGGGTTTGAACAATATTTATCACATCGGACGTGTTCAGTGCGCGTAGCGGGAAGTTCAAAATAATACAAATCGAATGGATTACCGTTAAGCCTACATCGTTTAATTTGGCAGCTATTCGGATGAACGATGCGAGACATTGTGTCGTACTTAGGATTATACAGTTGAGGAGAGTTAATCCCCGATATTTCCGGAATAGTAAATACTCGTGGTATAAAACTAAGAGTTATGATACTCAGCTCCTAAGTGTATTTGGTGGCGTTTAAAAGTAATAATTATTTTCGTTCAGATGCGACGCCATTAAGAAAATATATTAATTATATGGACGGCACGCTCTCTTTCTCAGTCGCGTTTTCTCGATACACCGGTGCACATTATTGCATTATTGTTGTGTAGACATGCCGCCCATGCGTACGACGTCCGTAATGCTTGCGCCGTGCACAATGCCCGTGGTTCGTGTCAATATATTAATACCGGACTGTTGCAGCGGTCACGCGTGTACGATTTTCTGGATCGAGTGATTTCTCGACGGTCATCCGCGATGTCAGAGTACTAAAGAGCATATCGTACAATATTATAATATGTTACATTATCATCCACTGCGGACGTGTTTAAATTCTCGAAAAATCCCCGTTTGCATTTGCTGTCCGCGGACTAACAACCGTCATCTATGCCAACAGTCGCAACGTGTCATGCAGAACTGTAAAACATTGCATTATGCACCGATCATGTCGACGAGTAACGCGCTTGATCTCCGAGATGCGAACGCGAATTCTCGAGATGTGTGCGGTCGTGTGGGACTCTCATCAAACCCATTTCAATCCGATTATATATCTGCCCGGTGTCGGGTACAACGAGAATTCTTACGTCAGATCCGATGGCGGTACATTTTCAAATTCGATAACGGCGCGATTTATTTCCTCCGTCGTTATTGGAACCGGCACGCGTATTAGTGCGGACTTCTCAAACTTTTAATGACTACGAGAAACCGCGCGGAGAAAGAGAGAGAGAGAGAGAGAGAGAGAGAGAGAGAGAAAGGAGAAAACTTGGCTTGACCACTAGTTCGTAGAGCGCCTATGATATGCTCGTAGTTTGCGACGACCGAAATATATTATTATTACAATAAATCGTGCTGATGGAAACACGTGTACATCCGGATTGCCGACGTTTAATATCAGCACATCGATAAAAGCGTGTTCGGATTCTGGGCGAAGCGAGGAATGTATTGATCTAACAGCGACTATACGTCGCGTCGTCTTGTTCTCCCGTTTTTATTCTGGCAACTTATGGGGTGGTAAATCAGCATCAAAAATCTCACATATAGCATTTCAAAAGATCGGAAATTGTAGGTGTTTTAAAGAGCAATGGTGCAGGGGCTGAGGATCACGAACTATTTGTTTGTGAGGGGCCTTCAACTATACATGAAAACGAAAAAAAAAGTATAGACTTGGAGTACAACGTTTCGAAACTAAATAAACTATACAGGGGCGTATTTAAGGGGGGGGCATGGGCTAGTGCCCCTCCTATTCACCGTACTATAACCGTCTATATATATAACTGTCGTATACACGGTCTCCAAATTTTGATATATCTGAGGCACAATCTTTAATATTATCTGCTTTAACTGTTTTGACAAATCAACGTAATGAAAATGACTTTAAAGATATTTTTAAAAAATCTGAAGATATGGCTAATAAATTTAACATTGAATTTAATATATCAAGAATAGAAAATAAACAACGTAACCGCTTAAATATTTCTTCAGAATCAAACACACCCGAGAGTTATTATAGAATTTCTGTTTATTATCCATACTTAGATTCATTGTTAAGAGAAATTAAATACAGATTTGAAACAAAAAACACTAATATTTTAAACTTAGAAGGCTTCATACCTAAGTATTGTAACACTATTGAAGTTTCAAAAATGTTAGATGCAGAATTATTGTTTACAACTGATTTACCAGGTACTTTCGATGAATTAAAAGGAGAATTGAAAACCTGGCATGTAATATGGAAAGAAAAACCAGAAGATGAGCTTCCATCTACTGCATTGGAAACAATATTTTTACCTCTCATAGATTTTTATCCAAACAGCAAAAGACTTTTATTTGTATATGCAATTACTCCTGTGACGACATGCACATCCGAAAGGTCATTTTCTTCCCTTAAAAGAATCAAAACCTACTTAAGATCAACTATGGGAGAAAATCGATTGAATGGATTTGCATACCCTAGACGCTTTCAGTTATTATAACTACACAAATTACTTTAAATAATATTGCTTTTATATGTTTAATTATACATTTTTCTAATAAAATTTTATGTTTATATCAAATACGTGTATTTTGATTATTTTGTTATGAGTGATGAAAAATATGAGATATTTTATAACTCTACGTCCCATGTACGCTAATTTGAACTTTTTGTTTGTGCCCCCCCCCCATAAGACATTTCTAAATACGCCCCTGAAACTGTAGATACTTATATATCTATATCCAGATTTATAAAATATTAAATTTCACGAGTTACTTAAGTTATTTAATTAAACTCAAATATCTACGTTTGTATATTATCTTCCGGAGGTCGGATTATTAAATTAAGTTCATATTATAGAGACTCTTGGATCGTGATATTATAAGGTTGAGTTGTACTATTGTTGAAAATATAGGCCGTTGTACACTTATTTCAGTTGTGTTTCCAGTGTTTTTATAAAACGGAAAAAAAAGCCCTAGCTATAACTATTTTTATATTTGTCTAAAAAATGCCTCAGCAAATGAACGCTTTTACACGTTAATACAATTAAAAAATAAATTATAATACATTTTATTGAAATAAAATGCAATTATTGTATAATACTGTGTTATTAAATGTTTATCGGAGAAACGACGGATCATGATTTATTCACAGGTGGGAGCCCGCGATGAGGCGCCTCGTGTCGAATAAGCGCATATATTATACTGCAGACACCGCGACGTTGAATTTTATTTATGGCGCTCGCCGGTGGCTAAAATTGACGGTGTATTTTTGTTTTAAAGAATTATGCACCGAAATAAATCGAAACGCGTCTTCAGGTTTTCGCGTCAAAACCGAAAAACTCGGTAATTTTTTCCTTTCGCTGTTGCCGCCACCGCCGTCGTGGCTTACTTCAATTACCTAGCAGACAGAACCGATTATTTCGCAGAGATTGATTGCCACGAGCCCTTATTACATATATATGTGCTCACTGTCACCCGCTCGTAATTTACGGGGGCTCAGCCGTACCCCTTTGGCGGATCTGCTCCTAACCCCCCGCACGCCAATTCCGGATCGGTGGGGTTGGCTATTGATTCGATGTAATTTTATTTTTCTCTCGTAATTTATTGTTCTTATTTTTTTTTTTTTTTTGTTCCTTTTCTTTATTTTAATTTTATTTCCGTTTTTTTTTTTTATATATATATATTTTTATATGACGTATAAACAATGACTGAAAATTGTCTGAGTGCCCCCGCGAGACCGGAGCAGGAAAAGCCATGGAAGTCTGTCGACATAATATTTTCTATTGATAATTTAACAATAATAACTCCTGCACCTCTCGATTGTTATTATTTCGTTGTGTTATGAACGAAAAGTCGAGTAATAATTTTCAATTATATAAACGGGCGCGTGAGGTATATACGCTAGGGCATAGGGTGCGCAGTCGAGGGCACTCATAGTCGTCTCTCGTTTTTGCTTCGTCTCTCGCTTCGGTAAAAAATCATGTTGTTTTTATCGTTATTATTATTATTATTTTAAATTTAATTGTTTTCCAAGCCAACAGCAATAATAATATAAAATCTTCGAACACAATAATCGGAAAATGGATACAGTTTAATTATTAATTAATTAATTAATTATTAATCATGCCTAAATGTATAATACTTGTTATCACAAATATAGTATTGTTATGACATTTAATGTTTAGAAATAAAATCTACGACTACAATACATTTTTTTTTTCGCAACATAATTCCACATGAATCATGATTATTATTTTTTTTTGTCTCGTATTTTTTGTTTGTTATATTACTTTTCAAAATGTGTATCGGCTTGTTACGTGATTTGATCAAAAACAGTCTACTGTTAAGAAAATAATTCAAGTGCAATGTTTTGAAGTTTCAATTCACGGCACTGGTTATTTCTATCTGATTAAGTACTGAACTTTTCCCGAAAAAAAAAAAAATAATAAAACACAAGTATATATCATGACAATAATTCATTTGTATTACCAGTTGAAAATCATTCCGAAGAGATGGTTTAAGTTGAAAACAAAGTTGAACAATGGAACTAAAAACACTAATATTGATTAAAATTATCATATTATATAATGGACGATTATTTCGTATATTAGACATTACATATAAGTGATATAACAATATGTATATTAACATATTTTTGGATGGATCGAAATTTGAATTAAACACATATTATTGTTGATTTCGTTCGAAAAGCGCGTATAAGTCTGATCAATTGATATTGTGTTGTTATAAATTTCTGCCCTTTGGTATTTCACCAAATAAATATGTGGATTTCGCACGATTTTTGTTTGATTTTTATTGTTATTAAAAAAGCGATCGCTCTTTATCATTGCGTTCGTGGTTGACAATAGATACCTATTATGCAATTTAATTTTGGGTCGTATGATGTGTGTACCATGTTACGTTTGCGGCTTATTGCAGATCAAGGAATTCCGCAGATAAGCATTTATTACACCTATTTACTACGAGTACTCGTATATGTGTATATGTATGCTGTACCTACGCACACGCTCACGTCCGCCGGTTTTCGACATTTTCGACGGGTTTCGTGTACATAATATACGATGTACATAATATACGGTCGTATAATTGTGTCGCCTCGTTTTGCCGTCGCCGACGTGCGTAGTGTTGTAGACTTCTCTCCGAGGGCATAGGTCGGTTTGTAATCTGTGGAAATCCTATAGTTTAGGGAAAATCATTTTTCATCCGAGGCCGTGCCGATTTCATAGGAGCCGCACGTGGCAGTTGCAGAGCGGGGGTGATCTTTTGTGCTGCTGCATATACAGCACGCTTTAGAAAATAATATATATATATATATATATATTTAATACAACTTTTCCATTACTCGGATTGTGTGTCGGTATAACCTCCGGGACGTATTGTTGTGTAACTCCTATAACAACAGAAGCCGCGCTGGATCTAAGGCAATGCTCGATATATTTTCTGTATTGTATTATACGTGTATAATACACTCGTTTGGACCCGATTTAATTAACTTTATCGGTGTCAGGTTGCCGCTGCACGCCGCGCGCCGTCTGTATATCAATACACACGCGTATTGTGGGACCGTTCCGATTTCGTATCTTGGCCAGACGGACCGAGCGAACGTCGTCGCTGTGGTTACACGTCACGTTACAATAATAATAATAATAATTATAATGTAACCATACGCGATACAATACTGTACAGCATATGATTATATTATATATACAGAGCGTTTAACGTTGCAATTTACGACTTAACACCGTGAGGATTGTTTGCGAACATAATATTATAGCGAGCGGTGTGAACAACTTGATTTTTTTAGAATCGTTCGATGCAGCGATTTTGCGAGTACGCAATACGTTTTCGTGAGGCTCACAAGTTCAATATCGTATTGTCACAAGGTGTACACAGGTTTCGCGCTAAATAGTGTTGAGATAAATCGTTTCATTTGTCGTATAATAACATAATCGTTTAATGTCTTCGTGTTTACCGCCGATAAATACGTGAATTTAAGTATGGGAAATATTATTGTCTTTGGAGTAAACGATTTGGAAAGCGCTCAAGGGCTCAAGGGGAAAAAAATTATAATCGTACAGGTTATAGCGATCTCAAGCAAGTGCGCGCGATTATGCCAAAAACGTAACGTTAAACGAGGACGTTTCAGATGGCGTGATAAAACGAAATAAACGAAAACCTTTTACATGGGCACATACAGTGGTGTAGCCATGGGAAGAGTCTGTGATCCATGTCCCCTCCCCTCCTAATGACTTTATTAATTTTTTTATTCATATTTATATAGATTGCTTATTTTTTAACGTTTGAACAAAGCTGAAATAGTCACAGAAGAAATTAAGTTATTCAAGTCTCTTCTTCAAAATTGTGGTCAAAATGAAGCTTATAAATTCAAATGTAATTAAAATATTTAAGTTTCAAACATTAAAATAATATAAAAATAAATTATCATTGTTAATTGTTGAGCATTATTTTTTAAAAAATATTTTAGTTTCGCCCTCCTCACTACCTTATTTTTAAAACATGGCTGCGCTACTGGATATATATTAATAAAGATCCGTGAAATTAGCGGAGAAATCGAGTACTAATTTCCGCAACAGTACCAATATTTAGTGCTAAATTAGTTCAAGTTCAAGTGTGCCGACTCAGATAAAATAAAACCCTGCGAATCGAGTGCTACATAATGACTTGACACATAATTAAACGCGGCCAGGAACAATATGCGTTTACACGAAACCGGTTCCGGTCGATTTCCCGGACCGCCCTGTATGTTCGACGATGATCATCGTTCGCGCCGTTGCCTCATCACTCGTCAATGGGTTTATTACATTATGTGAAACCTCCGGGCCAGATGTCTATACGCTCGCATAATCCTCTGTAGGCGTCGAAATATCTCACAACGACGTTTTTATTCCTTCCTCTCTCGCTCTATCCTTTTCTCCGCGCCACCTTAGGTTTCTCCAAACGTACATCCTTCGTCTCTCTCTCTCTCTCTCTCTCTCTCTCTCTCTGTATCTGTCCCTCATATTTTCCATTACTTTCTCACATAGTGAATTTCTCTCTCACACACACACACACTCACTCACTCACTCACTCACTCACTCTCTCTATCTCCAGCAACAGACCCACCCGTCTTTTCGTCTGCGATCGAAACCACCGCGTGAACATGCATTGCACATAAATAATATATTACACTATTATTATTATTATTATTATTATTATTTTTATTAGTGTTATATTCCTCTTCCGTCCACGACCGATTGTCAGCTGCCAAGAACGTTTTGTACATTATACAACGCTCGTTGATCGATCACCCCGTTAATGGTGACATTATTCAACCAATAGTACACCCGCACATGCACATTCACACAAACGCACACGCACATACGTACGTATATAATATAATTTTTACGCTCGGAGATTGCTGCAGCGTATTCACACGCATAATGTGATAATAATAATATGTGCATTTGTGTATTATTATTAATACATAATATATGGATCTTTCAGAAAATTGAGAGTATTTTAAAAAATTCTTGAAAAAGGAGAAACAATATAATGTACCTACTTGGGTGATTTTATCGTTGAAAACGGAATCTATGCAATATGTGCCACGAAGCGTTTAAATGTTAAAAACGTCATGTCCTCAATAATTAATGTCCATTTGTACGTTTGCTCATTACTGAAGGGGAATCAAGCCTCGTCCAATCAAGTTGTTAACAAAACACTGAGTCAGTTATGCAGTTTCCCATCGTTTTTTGCCCCAAACTCTTGCGGCACAATTTGGACTTAGGGAGTGTCGGAAAAATGAACAAAATCAGCGTTCGTTTTAAGGTTTTGTATGCATGGTACAGGTAATGGACACCCTACATTACGAACATGAATTTTAGCTTAATTAGCGCATATAATGACTGACTACATTATATACGTTTTAATTAATAAATAATTGTATTGGTACATTTTTTTTACTTCTTTTGGAGTTAATTCAGATTTTCTTATTTCTCTGGAAGACTGTGAATACGAGAATGCTTGTGTTGACCTTGTGTCAAAACCTATGGTCGATATGTACTTTCAGTAACTAAAACTTAACGCGTAAGTAATAAAATATAATATTTTTATGTAAACAGCCGGTAAGTAAGTATTGTCATTTTTACTTGTACACTTTTTACAATACAAATAATGACATCAGCAATGATAATAAAAAGTCACATTTTTACGTACCAATGAATCTTGGGCGGTGTAATTTATCATCTAAAAGTCTTATATTGATGTATTATATTAAATTTATATCTAATTAATTTTATAATAATGGTCATGTTATTCAGTGATTATTTACATAAGTATAAATAACCATAAATAATTGCTATGATAGATCATACTGAAGTTTTAAAATCAAATAATCTTATTTCCGAAATGTTTGCCAACCAAATAATAGTTAATCTAATAAACCGTATTCGTTGAGTATTATATGATTTCAAGTAAAAAATATTATCAAGGTAGTTAAGCTGAAACATGAAAGATGTAATAATCGTACGTGAGACCATTTTATACACATTTTAATGTAATGATGAATTACAAAAACTTGATAAACTGGATTTCGAATTTTTTTGATACTAATAATTTGATTGATGATAATGCATTTTTTTTTTTTTTTTTAATGCACTTAGTACGGTTAATAATGATATTATAATATATTATACACGAGGGCGAATTAAATGTATGTCAATAGTAATTTTTATCGAGTTGCGAAGGATTTGACAAAAAAATAAAAAATATTACATAAAAAACAATATGTGCTGTACACGGTGAACTATGGCAAGACACTAAAATGACAAATATTAAAAGAAAACAAAACGGTTTCTGATACACATTCACACATACACACACACACACGCGCGCGCGCGCATGTGTAATAGTGGTACGAAATAATAATAATATGTGCAGAAGACGCTCGTGTTTGTTTTATGATCAACTTTTATTTTATTCGTACAAAATGTTTTCCCGCCACCGCTATGTTAAAGTACGAGAGGGTGTGCTATTCGTTCGTAAAAAAACTGTTGGTTGGATATATTTTTGTATGGTGTGTGTGTGCGCGTGCGTGTGTGTATGTGTGTGTGTGTGCGTGTGTGGTATGTGTGTGTGTGTACATGGAAACCTATAATGCACGTGCCAGTACAATACGTCCCCGTGAATAACACTCTGGTTGTGTACAGGCACCAAGTGACGGAAAAAAGGCAAAACTGAACGCGAATAACGCAAAAAAAAAAAAAAAAGATTGAGAATCGATTGTTGCCTTTAATTCACATACATCTATACAAGTACTGAAGTACGCATAGATATACAAGTATATGTACGTGCTTATACACATATAATATACATATTTATATATTTATAGTCGTTTTAGGGTTAAGTAGCTTTATTTTATTTTTACTTTTATTTCGCTCTCGATACGTAGACGCGCCGCCGCTAGTGTTGTCGTCTAGGCTCATCCGACAATGTATATCGATTTACACGATTATATACTTTTTCATCTATAAATTACATTTACGGATAAAACGAACACGGGAAACATTTTCGCAGATAATACACTTTTCAGCGTTTACGATGAGACGGTGAATGAGTGAGTGAGAGAGAGAGAGAGAGTGAGAGAAATCGTCCCACGTTGGTTTGATAAAATAAAAGGAAACAAAGGTCAAAGTTTTTAAACTGCTGTAAATATTGACAGTAATTCGGTGGCGATGGCGTGGTGGCGTGTAACTATTGAAACTCCCAAGTAATTAAACGGAGAGGTGTAGTCAACAACCGAGTAACTATATATAGTATATATATATATATAAATATAATATATATTATTTTTTTCATAATACTGTCGAGAACGGAAACAACACTGTTTAATGAGATGATGGATGATCGAAAAATTAACCATTATTATATCCGAATAAAGTTTGTTTCCTCTTAAAATAAATAAAAATTAACGTCGACTCATCGGTATTATATAATATTGTTATGAACACGCATTATAGATTATTATTGAAGTTATATACTTTATATTATTGTATAACATTCGATGTGATGAATTGCTGAAATTTAATGCTTCGTGGTTTTTGACAAATCCGAATTAAAACAATAGTACCTACACCTTATTTGAACGGTGATTAGATAAATAACCGTTTCAAGTGGACAGTAATGTAATCGAGAAAAACGTAAATACATAGGTAAGGGAATAATAAGAGAAAAATTTAATAAATCTTACGTGAAGTTGTATAATTGTTGCCGCAAATTGCTTTTTTTTAATTTGTTGGTAAAAAGAACCAAAATACAAACGTATTCACATCAATAATTTTTTTCATAAACAATGCCTGGATGAGGATAAACTATTCTAATACTTGCCCACCATATAACTCGGTATTAAAATCTAGATTTCTAGATGTTTACTAGATGTGTCCAATGATGACGCGTAATAATTCCCAGTACCATACAATAATTTTAATAACGAAACGCGTGGTAAAGACATTCCTAAACATTGGCCACAGTAGAGCTTATAAAAATTACAATGAATAAGATTACGATAATGACGTACAATGTTTGAATTCCGATAAGGTTTTACGAGTAGTAAATATTTGTTTGCTTTCAACGATTTTTGAATGTAGGTAACCGCAGTATGACAATGTGAATACAGAATGATGTATGTACATAGTATCTTAATTTCACTTATCGTGATAATGCTTAAAACCATAATCGATGCAAAGTCACCAAAGCTAATTTCATTGATTGCGGCTAGTATTATCAGCTGTATTTAAAGCTAACAGACAGTAAGAGGTATACAATTTGGATATAATAATATAATATATGGGCGGTCGCAAGACATCGAAAATTGATGATCGCAATATAGAATGCAAAACAGGGTCTAGATTGTGTTCATAGTAAAACGTCGAAAACTACAAAACACAGGAAACGTGATGGGAAACTATAAGTTATAATATAAAATACTTCCAATAATAATCCCACGCAAAATACAAGGAAAGTGGAGTGTTGTCAGAAAACGGATTTCTTGGTTAAAGGATCTTCGGGAATAGTAAAATACTTCAGAGCTGACCTGTTTCCAACTAGCACTTCAAGTAAAGGTTAGCCAATGTAATTTCCAATTTCCTTAAAAAAAAAAAAAATTGTATAATATTTGTGTACCTTATGAATATTTGAACTGCTGAAAAATGTGTTGTAGTATAAAATTACAAAGTTGTCGTTTAGACGGAAACAAGTTATTTTAGAGTATCTCAATTATCCCGATAATCGGTTGATATTTTCATTTTTAAAACAATTTAATTTTAACGGTTGTTACATGATTATAGTTCTACGCATGTTGAAACTATCCTATAAGTGCAAACATTATATTATTGTATAAACTTTAATGATAAGAGGAAAGATTATTATAACATTAAATAATTTTAACAAGCACACCATAATAAAGGGCTTGATTTGAATAGTGTATTAAAAGAAAAAAATAGTTTAAAGATTAAACATTTGTCAATAATCTTTATATTTTAAGGGTTTGTCTTGGATTAATTCTGATACACAACTTAAGTGTGTTTGAGTGTTGTTTTGTTATTATTATTTCTGTTTTTTTCAAAGTTTATGTATAAAACATCTTTTGGTCTTTGATATTAAAATGATAACGATACTTTGGACCCTGCCTAAAGAAGTGTTATCAAAGAACAATCGTATACTTGACACGGACAAAATGAAAAACATTCATTTTACACGTTGCGCAGATAACATCTGATGTTTCTGATGCGTATGTAAATATTGTTTTGTTTTTTTTTTTTTTTTTTTTAATAATAATTAAAACGAGCGCGGTTATCTTCAAACGCGTTTATCGGGGTGAACAATCGATAGAGCGTCCGCCGGCTGGTTGCGCGGTAGTACGGTACAATGGTGGTGGGAATCATAGGGGAGAGGGGTGTAGACGTGCCCGTCAAGGACGGGGGGAGGGGTGAAAGGAGGAGGGTGCGGTAAACGAAAATAAAAACCTGTAAACCCGTCGTCGCAAGGACTACGTGATTCCGAAAATCTGACCGAGCGACGCGTTAACGGCAAACGGTACACCGACCAGTGCACGCACTATATACGCGTGTGCGTATAGCGTATAACACGGACATTATGAGCTCTCGGCGGCGTACACGGTGTGCCCGCGCGTCCCCGGGGCGTCGTTATACCGGGGAAACCGGGGGTCGTGGCGCGCGCACGCGTCCAGTCGACAATCTGACACTGCGAATGCACACCGACCGTGGTATAATAATATATGTACGTAGCGGTATGTGTGTGCGCCACACGGTGTCACGGAACTGGCAGGAAATTTGTAACGCGACGAGGTGGATATTATAAATATATATTATCGGTACAGTATAAAATGTATACGCGTGTTCAACGTGAAGGCGGTCGTGGTGGTGGTGGTGGTGTTGGACGACTTTGAAGGTAGTTTTTCCCGATACACCTCTAACCATGGTCGCCGTAATTGGATTGTTCCGCCGTTTCCGGGCTTATATACATTCCGTAAAGACGAACGGAGCGGGAAACATATTATCGGAGAAGGTAGGGTGGTTCGCGTGGGACGGAAGATAGCGTGGGTTGAAGTCAATTTACGCTCGCGTGATGTGTCGTACACGACAACGTCTGTCTGTTTGTGTGTGCATGTGCATTTGTGTGTGTGTGTGTGTGTGTGTGTGTGTGCATGTGTACCGTGTCGGCTTTTCGGGTTTTTAAAGTCGAAAAGTTCCCCATCAGAACGCAATTGATCACGCGAAGTTCTTGACCCGGTATATGTATAACGGCTGCAGTCGACGTGCATGTGCCATCTGACCCCTGCGAAACGGCTCCCCAGAGCACCACCCGAAAGCGTCTCCTGTACGTATGTCCATAATACGACTTTTATGCAATAGGGTTATACCTGCGTAAAGGTAATAACAAATCTGGACGTTCACGATGCATACGCTGCAGTTCCCGAATCATAACACTTCCTCGCAAAATCATTACTTTGTGACTTTCACGTTTGTAACTTGCGGCTCGACGGGTTACAAGCGCTTTGGCGAACAGTTTATTAGGCCGTGTTACAATATCATATGTTGCTTTATGAGATTATACAATTTTTAAACGATTAAAAGTAAAAGAAGTTCGACTGAATTATTCGTATAGGCACTACAAACAATAATTTAAACATATTATCAAGCCTAATGCGTTAAAATATAAGATAACGATGAAAGTTTGGATTAAAAATAACACTGTGTGATAAGATTAGGTGAAAATGATGAATATTGAATTTTTAATAAAGATTTTATCTTGTTACCTATTATATTACGCAAGTCACTGGAAATCGAAGCGCTCTGTAACTTTATTTGCAGAATGATTAAAATAATTCAAAGTACCCAATAAATCATCCAAACACTACTGTTGCAACATCCATGGATCGCGACAAAAACACATTGTTCGGGCCGGGGCCACCAATCGACATTTATTGTATCTACCCATCGGCGGCCTTTACTCTTCGAGTGGTGCACAATATTCGATACATCTGAGTTGATTTCAATTAGGTGCTCGAAGGCAAGAGTGTGTTTGCTTTGATGTTCCGCGTTTTTACCGCTCAGAGTTTATAGCTGATGCGCTCTCGAGATTAGCGCGCGTTGCTTCGTTTCGATTACATTCTTTCGTTTTCAGGTTTAACGGGGAGAATAATAAACATTGATTACAAAAGTATAATGCATGCGCCAGATGGATTTTTTAAGTCTACTTTACCCTTAAGTGAGACTCTACTTAAACATGAGGGGAGCACAACGTGTTATAAGTCGTCTGTACATTACACTTCATCTATATCTATATATACTTACATACTCTGCTGCCGCGTATTACTACCAAAGTGCGAAATCTGCCATAATATCACGCGTAAAAGGGGTGGGAAACGGCCGAAGATCTATGTCAAGTGCTGTTTTCATTTTGTAATCGCAATTAAAATTACCGACTCTGCATATGAAATAATTACAAGTGATGGTAAAAAATGAACTTTATACTTGAACTTTAAGCCGCCGTACGACAATGTTACAAATTATTACATAAACCCAAAGAGGATTTATTTATTATATTCATCGGTGCATTGGACGTTTACGAGTTAAGAGCTTAAGTGAGTTAAGATTGGACGTTTTCGATTTCGTAACAAATGCCATACACTATATCTCGAGATCTTTCCGATATCGTCAGTCTCGTATTTTATCGTAAATTATACACTTTTTTTATAGCAACCCACATTGTAATAATACAATATCATTATAAGTCCATAAACCATTATATTAGATAGTGTGATAATAACACTTTGTCGCTCGATTTTTAAACGATTACTATTTTATATAGTCTTCAGTTGCGGTGCAAATCAACAAGTAACCTACACGCTTATTATTCTGTACTATTATACCATGGTCAAAACGTTTGCACAAGCTTAAAGAAAATTTAAGTATCGTAAACGCTTGTTATGTAATAACGTCATAAGTTATAACGAGTTGCGAACGACAAAAAAAGATATTGGATCTTATACACTAGTTCAAAACATCATTATTTATCAACAAACCCGATAACCTCGGTGGTGAACCTCTAAAACGGTAAACAATGTGACTCCATTATTTCATAATACAGTTAAATCCTCATTTGGTTGGTCGAATAATTTGTTGAGAACACAAAAATGTACCACACGCAGTGCAATATAATGTATAGCATTTTCAACAAATCAAATTTTTCTAACCTAAATTATTATGGCATTTTTTTCGCCGTCATCGATCGAATAGATTAACCTAAACTTTAGAAGACAAAATGAATACAAAATTCGTGGAAATAATTGATAAATTCATTTAAACTTGAGTTTTTCTAAATTCATTTCAGCTCTTAGTAGTATTATTTTATTCTATTATATAATCGAGTCGTAATTTACATTTTCATTTTCAGTTTTTAATATTATTATATAATAAAACTTCTCTATTAATTTCATATTTATCTTTTTTTTTCAGTGATTGTATAAAAAATTTAAGAAATGTATAATTTATTGTAATTTTTGAATATATTTTTAAGACATCATGTAATTAATCATTTAGAAGCGCTAAAAAATATAGGTAACATTATGATTTTTGTAGAAGTAAATGCCAAAAATACTTAATGAGTGGTTCAATAATTATTTTTACTAAGCATGAAAATTATTTTCAGTCCCCTTTTAAAATAAATAAATAATTTACATATTGTATAAAAAAAAATACAGTGCATAGTTATAGTGCAATATACATACCTATAAGTATTAATATTCCATACCTAGGGTTATTATTTTTTTCAGATTTTAAGAAAAATAACTAAATATAAATTTTATTTTCACCTGATTTAATATTAAATTTCATTTATGAAGATATGTATGACAACGTCAATGTATAATATTACACGGTACCTATTATTTATGATATTATACATCACTTATAGAATGTGTAAATGCATTATATAATTAAAAAATGTATCACATCTTACAGTACATTAATAAAAATGTATTCGTATGGTTGGCTTATGTGCAACTGGTTGAATATTTATATAAATATTTTCATACACAATACAAAATTAGTAATAGCATAAAAGTTAAACTGAATTCAGATAAAAATACGATAAATTCTATATGCAATATAAAACTATTTGAAATATAAATAAAATGACTAAAACACAAATATATCATTAACTTGATTTAGTGCGTAACCTTGATTTGAATTTATTAATTGCTATGATACTTGGAAAAATAAATGCTGAGTTTTTATTTTTATTTTTTTTACTAAAGTAGAAAAAATGTACAATTCGTAAAACATAAATACAATAAGTTACTGTGTTGATATTTATACTAGGATGGACGGTTTGAAGGAAGGAAGAGTTAATTTATACTACAAAATGCTTATATTTATTTTCTGAGAAAATTTTGCAAAAAACCACAATTTTTTAAGTAATATAGTGCGAATACGCTATGACATATTGAAAATGAATATAATTCTGTTAATCATAACACCATTATTCGGTATTTTTCAGAATTAGTATTTCGTAGTAGAGTAAAGATGTTAAAATGTAATGCAAAAATGTATTTATAATAATATCTTATATTACAAAAAAAAATGATAAGAATATATTACCAGGAAAAATGTAGTTTTTCTTAACAAATTTTAATTTTATTATGACAGGTTTTTATGCGCATACTTTAACCTTGTACTTGTGTAATATTTCAGCAAAATATTTTAAAAGCTTAAAATCCATTTAAAGCGAGTGGTGTTAATTGTAACAAGTTTTAAAAATTCTTTTAAATACTTGCAATTTATTTTCTTGGTCTTAAAAAGCAAAACTAATTTCCGACACACATTTTTGACATACCTACCCAAACTAATTATAGCTTCAACCTTTTATTTTTAAATGGTTTGTTTAATTTGCATAAACTTTTTAAACCTTGAAGTATAAAATACGTTGAATGTTTATGAAAAATCATGACTTATGTTCACGAATAAATACCTATAATATTATGTTGTGTGTTATATTATAAAAACACATGAGTACGGCATTGGAAAAAAAAATAGATTCCATCACTCTGTCCAGAATAAAAAAAAAAAAAAAAAAAACGCAAACTAGCAGAGTTGAGCGAACGCAAAATATCATAATACTTTCAGACGAGAATCCGCAGTGCTGTCAGCTTTACGAGATACTCAACGCAGGATTTCGTACCTGCGTGGTGCGCAGTTTAATTGGCCATCAAAATACAAGGGCGTTGACGTCAGCAGTGTTTTTCGTAGAGACGAAGCTTTAATTGATCAAGTCGTCGGACGGTAATTTATATTGTGCACAGACCTTGATGGAAAGGGGTGTTGCGCGTATACATTTCAATTTCAACGGAAAACTCATCTCGTTCCCCGCGGGCGGACTACAGGGGAACGCGAGGAAATACGTATACTTATTCCGTTCCATTCGGATTTTAAATATTATTCATCGAAAAGTGGCAAATTAACAATATTCGTCAAACACGCGCCAACAAACGGCCGCTGTGTTCGCGGCAGTAACAATAATATATAACGATAAGGGAATGAAATCTGCCGGCAGGATTAAGGGCGCACGCGACAAAGACGTATTTATCACTATAATAAACCATTTTCCTTTTTCGGAATATTCGACGCTGATGTATAATAATATTGTATAATGACTACGCGTTGCGCGACGATGGCCGTAATATTATTATATTACCGTCATGGACAATAATAGTGCATCTACAACACACGTTGCATAATGTTATAACGGGGACGAAAATATTATTGCCACGTCGAAAACAAAAATTATACCGCGTGTACTATGTTGCAGTCAGGGCCGTATTTAGAGTTTTACCTCCCTAAGGCAACAATATCGCCCCAGTCCAACCCACAAGGAATATTATATAGGTACATTGTAATGTATAATATGCGTAGAGGCAGTTTTAACATTTTCCGACCCTAAAAAATGTCCGCCCTGGTTGCAGTCTTATATTTTTATTGAGACAATAACGATACGCGATGGTAGTAATTATAATTAAAATATCATTACATATTATTATGATATATTTTTCAGTCGCATCAATCGCGCGTGCGAAACGCCCGTTCTGACTTCCATCAGGTATACCAGCGGTCGTCAACCGGTGGTTCGAGGGAAAATTTAGGTGGTCCACAAAAAAATTTGAACATTATTTTAATAATAAATTTAAATGGTTTTAGTGGTCTGCGAGGTTCAAAAAGTTGACGACCACCAATATAATATATGATATTAGCCGGCAGGCAAGCAAACCCGGGCGCTTTGTTTCATCGTTGTCAGCTCTCGCGTAGTCGTACTGTTTTAGACGTACAGTACAGTATTAAGATACGATTAGGAAAAATTCACATGATTGGAAATCAATTGAGTTCTAAGACCGGGCGCGAATTATTATTGTTACAATAGGTACCGGTAAAAATTATTACTGTTTGAAATTAAAACTACAGTGGAACCACTGCGGTGATTAGTCGAATACAATACGTGAAACGTTTTTTTTATTTTTTATTGTTTTAAGAACTCTCTGTACAAACAATTTAGCTCAATAATTACGGGTAAAGATTTTGCAACAAATACAATAATAACTATAAACAAAATACAGAATCTAATAAAGTAGTGTATGTGAGTTCTGTACCGTGTGCCGTTGAGCATGCACGTTCGTCACGCCGCGCAATCGATCAGTTACTTATTATTAATATTTAATTATGTTTAGTGTTTTTTATGATATCCTACGGTGAAAGTTCGTCCGGTAGGTCTCTCATCAAATCATATTATTCATGTAAGTGGAATATATAGTCCTTCCTCTTCGACCAAACCTGCAGATGCGAATTTTAAGAAAAGCCAAACTTTTGTGACGTCAAACCGATTTTCTTCCCTCTCCGTGGACGGCGATCTCCACAAGATTTTCAGTGATCCTCCCGTCACAATCTCACCTATAGTACCAATATCAAACCACCTCGGTGATGAAGAAAATGAACTTGCAAACAAAAATAACTTCCGATATTCATAAGTAATATAAAGTAATTGGATTATATAATCAATATACTAGAATGTGTACAGTAAAACGATAATAATATAATTATAATTCAGAATAAAATGTCAATATAATGGTTTCCTGCCATATTTTAAATATTATAAATTTATTTTTCCATATTATTTAACGATTTATTCACACACTATTTTTTAATTTTCTAGCACCTACACAACTTCCAAGCCCTTACAATAATAAACTAGTTAATTGTTATTACATGATTCGATAACAATGATAAAATTTGATTGTCCACTAAAACAGGAATCATTAAAAAATAAAAGAGAAAGAGAAAGAGAACATAGGAAACGTCTAATTTTTATTGCACGTACCTATATCTACTATAAACTCGGTACAACAAGTAGTTGTAACATGCACGTCGGTATAATGTATTTTTAAATAATGTATTTTACGAGTTCAACCACTAATAATATAATTAGATACAAAGCAAAATTATTGGATTGGGACGTGATTGTTATATTATACGACTATATATATATGTTTATAAATAGCTGAGATCCTTGTGTTTTTAAAAAAAAAAAAACCATTTATAGTATACACATATTATATATACATATATTTTTTGGTATATAAATATAAATAATAAAATTGTACGATTCAAACGGTTCACTAATTATCTCCATAAAATCTTAGTCACGTTTGTAGGGCGCGCGACGTTGGAATGACGAGCGCTGAGCCACGGGCTGGGGGGAAAAAAACGGGGAAAAATCCGAGTATAATTCGTCCCGCAGGGACCATACGACCGGTCGGTATGGCAGGGAATCGCAGGGCGACTACTCTGTATAGTCGAGAGTAATAAAAACGGACCGACAACAAAGTCTGGCAGCTAACAGCACCGGCGGTCCTGGACCAATTGCACGTGCACGGCACATTCGTTAAGATAAGTATACGTACACATACGCATTTTATTGCACGGCCACGATAATATATAATGCACTAATTGTTCTGCGGTGCAACCATATATTCATGCGCGTACAAGCCGGACGTTTGTACGTAGTCCGATTGCTGTTCCGACTTCAGGGGACTCGAAAGGGCTTGGAGTGATGGATTCGCCCGAACCGGCGGAGCTTATACGGCCTATACGTCAACGATTGCAATGGAGTGACCGGGATTTGCGCCCGCCCCCCCCCCCCATCCTACCACCACATACATTACATACGGGAACCGTTTTTTTTTAAATATACCGTAATATGTGTAATAAATATAAATAGTATATATAATAATGATAATAATAATATTGTGTTTACGAAATAATATTCCAATTTACAATAATATAATATTTATGTAATATAATATGTATGTAATTTATTATGTATACTGTAATCTATGATATTATTGTAACTCGGCCTACCACGAACTTGTTAAGTCAGTGCCGTTGTGTTTTCAAAGAAGAATATAAAATTCAAATAGAAATCGCACGTATCGCGAGAAAATCCAATGTAAACTTTGTCTGTCAATAGTATTTATTTCCATAACCTTCGAGCATGTGCACAACACGTCAAAATTTCTTATTGAAATATTATAGTACTATAAAATATTATAAAATGGGCACAGTTTGCACGTTTATATATACTTTCATAGCTTTATTTCCAAATTCATATTTGGCGCCACCACTGATTGTATGTATAATTAAGTCTTTGATTATTCAATTATTGTGTATAATAGTTGATAATGTTGATATATTTTGCAAATTCGCAATAGCAATATTATAACATACGCGATACGCATTTCTTGCATAGGTACGTTTTATAATTTAATTTTAAATTTTAGAACAATTAACGAATGTAAGAAAAAATAACTAGAATTTATTAATTTCCACCGTTATTTATTAGAAAAATGTCGCTCCTTTACGACTTTTGCACAGAAACTCTATCTTGGGATTGAAATAATTTTAATTTATACTGATGTGTCGTTGTTTATCAGTCTATTAACTAATTCCTACAAAATCTTCAATATTATAATAACTACAGTATGAAAGTTGTAGAACATGTAATTTTAGGTAGTATTGCTGTTTGGGTTTTTGGTTTTTACAAATGGCGATACAGTGCATTCAATAACATTATTATTATTACTATCACTATTGTTATCATATTTTCCAAGATTTTCAGCACTAAGAACACAATACGTGCGGTGTTATTAATATTTATTCGCTCTGATGCTTATGGACACGAGTGTTGATGAATTGAAGAATGTATTCGTTTGTAAAAGATAAAAATTGTACATAACGACTAGTACAAAGCGGTGCGTGTATTCCATATTGTCCGAGTTTACGGGCAAATATTTGATTTTCATCAAAACGCACGTGGGACGAATGAAAAATGTCCGAAACCGTACATCGATCTTCATCACAACTCTTAACCACGTTTTGATCCAATCAACTTCCACGTCAGATTATTGCGAATAAGATATTTATGTTTTTTGTCTTCGCATTTATTTCAACGGTATTTGAATATTCTTCGGAGTGTGCTTTTTTTATTCTAAATATAGAACAAAGCGGTTAACTTTTTTTTTACCTTATTTTTACATAGGTGAAAATGGTAGAATATTAAAAACAAATAAGTTATGACTGAAATTCCAAATGAGATTTCTTATTTGCTCTCGTTAAATGCTTTTTGAAAAATTTGCATTCATAAAACTACGTAAGACGTGGTTTAATTTTCGCTGTTATTATTTTATTTGGCTTTCGAATCATTTTTCTCGGGCATACAACGTTACTATCGCCACGGTGTATTACGTCTACATGTACGGGGCTGGAACCATACGATGCATGCGCGTTACAATGTAATATGTGTGTGAGAATCCCCATTAGTGTGTCTGAAGATGGAAAACATATTAGTGCCGATTGTACGCCTGCCTTAATTGCCACTCGGACACAATAATAATAATAATAATAATAATAATAATAATGATAATAATAATATAATGAAAGAAGAAGAAAAGGAGTAAAAAAAAACCTGATTACAAAATTTACTTGTTCTCGATCCGACCGTAATGGAAATCGTGTGTAAAAGTGAAAACGTTCATACATATTTCATATGCGATCAATTAAAAAATCATTATTAGCCCCACGACGACGCCGCCGTTAGTACTAATACCTCCCCCCACCTATAGTGTCAGTCCGGAATCATCAAGCAGCTTAACCGCGATTTAATGAGAGGACTTTATCTGTACGCGTTACGAGTCATTAACGTCACGTCGAGGTGGGTTTGAATCTTTTTAAAGAACAATAAAATGCCACTGCTAAAAGTAACGCCATGTAGATTCATCTTTTGATGAAAAGTAAAATTCCGAGAATGCCGCACGTGTGTGAGTGTGTGCTACGATGAAAAATCAACTTTACTGGAAGTGGGTTAGTTTCGTTTATACGTTCGCTGAACTAAATCAAACCGAACCTTAAATGCATAATATACACCGTATTTTACATGTAGCGATGCCGGGACATTTTCAAATTCCATCTGAAATACGAGAAATTGTCGCACAAACCTTTGAATAATAGCTGTTGTTTGACCTGAAATGCTCGGCAGAAGGATCATGTTCATTCATGAGAAAATCTCGTTTATTCCTTCTGGCGAGCGAAATTTCTTCGAAAAACACTTTTCGTAACACACGCATTTATAGTTGATATTTATAAGCAATCATACATATTTAATTAGACTACATCGAATCAAAGTTGAAGTGAAGATTATTAAAAAAAAAAAGAAAAAACGCTTTTGCAGGGTAGATTTATTACACTCTTACGCAAAGGTATACTGCAACTACTATGAACACCTTTTCTTTTCTGGGTAAAAATATAATATAGGTATACGTATTATTCGACCATGAAAGTATAAGTGGTGATAAAAAATAATAATAAACTGAAATAATGAGAAATTATGTCAATCATAACGTTATGGTCGAATGAAACGAAACTAACTACCCACTAAAAAAATACTACTGCCACTAAAACAAAAATTAACTTTTGGATGTTTATATCTCGTATATTTGCTCCTGTGGTGTATTAAACCAATGTATTTTTAAAGTGGCGTTTTTAATTAGAATGTCTACTATTTCAAGATAAAAATCCTATAAATGTAAAAATGTCTATATTATGGTCCTTGATGTCAACCCAGTAAAAAACAATTCCCTCTTTAAAATATTTGTATTCTCTTTTTTATTATTTTTCCTTCAAAAATTGCTTGACGTTATTTACTACTATCATTTTTGCTAATATTATATTTTTTTAGTGTTGTACACTATAAGGCTTCTTTCAGATGTTTTTCTGTCTACTAAACTGCTTGTATAAACGATAAAATCATAAGAAGAACATCGGAAATCTGTTTAACGCATTCGCTCTAATTACTCTATTAAAACAAACTCTCCTAACTTGTGATTTATTTTATATACGTATTCAAATAACATTATACCGTCGTTAACAACGCAAAGTCTACGTTGCAGTTTTGAAATGTGTTTTGGTTTTTATTGCAAAATATGTTATAGGTAGTAATGAATAATTTATTTTTAACGAGTTTTATGTAGAAAGTACACAAAGAAAACACACAATTTGATACTAAACTGTTTTGATTTTATCCGCAACATTAATTATTTGAAAAAAAAAACCAAATTAATACATAGCGTCCTCCTTATTTTTAAATCTACGTTTACGCAACTTAACTGCGAAGTATGAACTGTTTGCTAATGACTTCTAGTTCACTGCATTATAGCCGCAATTATTATTAGTTTAGTTCGGCGAAACGAAAAAGAAGGTTGATAAAGAATTTTTTTTTGTTCCCGCGGTCTTTGGAGGAGACAGAAAAAAGTGGGAATCTTTTGAAATTCATCTAACAAATCACGAAAATATAGTGGGGTAGATTTATGAAACGATAATAATCTAAATAATTTTGTACATTTTGTAATCAAGTTTTCGTAAAACATAATTTATAGTCCGTACACTGTAGTATACATATATATAAAATTTACATCGTAACTGTATACACGTGTAAATGCATAAAACAAAGGTTTATGTTTTATGATTAAATTTATGTGAAACACTTTAAAATAATAAAATGAACCAACATTTGGATATTTTAATTAATAAAAAAAGCAACTGCTTTGATAAATATAATTATATTGTGTTCTAGTTTTAAACATATTATTATATTCAATTCGAAAATCTTTATTTTCAACTATGAATTGTATACGGAACGGCTTTTGCTAGTTCAACGAAGTGCCTACGCATTATTGTGCAACCGTTTCTATATATCAAATAAATAAAACATCTGAATAGACTGTATTCATTACCCTCATTATCCACGTTGTTCCTTATTAAATCCAATATTTACATAGTTTTCAATAACAACAACGAGTTGCAGCAAGTACATATACGAAATACGACCAATTGTGTTTATAATAAGGATAAGTTCGGTCGATGTAACTTTCATTGCATAACCTCGTTTGTCTTGTTTTGTAATTTTAAAAATCTAACTTAAAAATAGAAAAGAAATATCCAATTAAGTGTGAAATTGGAATTGCTATTAAAACTAACTAACTGCAATCGGTTCAATACTACAATAAAATAATAAATACATTTTTGGGATACACGTATACTTACGTTGCTTCGATATAATAATAATAATAACATTATCAATAGTGTGTTTGAAAGTTTTTTCTAAAAGGTGATCTCATGTCTATACAATTAAATAGAAGTGTTGGATAAAATTAAACTGAATTGTTGTTTTTTAATTTTTTTTTTATAATAAAATCAAAGCACGTAACAGTTGTATATTTTATATGACTGTAGTCACATAAATTATAGCGTTTTTTTTACGTTAAATTTTAGAGAGAAAGAGAGAAGGCTGAAAGGATGTTATACGTATGTGATCTATCCATGAGAGAAATGCAATAAAACTAACCTTTAACTGCGGAATATTTCCTTTGTGTCTCAAAGAAGATCGTAAAATGTTATTTCCTTTTGGACGTATAGAATATGTGTACGACAAGATGCTTTAATCGTTCATTGAAATAAAAAATCAAAGAGCAAGGTCACAAAACAACATTCGAAACATTGATATTGATCTGAATAATTGCAACAACGGCAATCAAATCACTTTTAAAAACCAAACATCAAATGTATGCCACGCGTAAAGGCATATATTAGGTATGAAAAACGATTAATTTGCCTGAAATCTGTCACCTTAATCTAATTTACCAAACCATGATGTATTTTAATGTGTACCTATTATTATTATCTGCGGCTGCTGATGGAATATGTTATTAGACATCGATGCATATTCCTTTTAATAATGCATGTAAAACGTTTGCAACGAAAAAAACATGTGAGTCTATTTTCAAGATATCATGATACAACCAGTGTTCATTTCCAAATCGGTTGAATTCCAGTGCATTACTCTCGACGATACCAAATGTCGACATTAGAACACGGACTACGACTACTCACTATTGGCATATGGAATATAACATTATGTCAATATTTTTGACGTGCAACACAGAAATTATCAATCAAAGTGTGTAAGTATTTATTATGTATTAATTCATAGATGCATTTTTATGTATCACTGCAGTGAATAATGGTTTCCAAATCCATACAATAATATTATTAAATCATCAACTATATAATATAATAATAATAAAAATAATAATGAATAAAGAGTACTTAGTTGTGGATATACCGATCGCATATTACTTTTTTGAAAATCCTCGTAAATTGTACAATAATAGAGTGAGTAGTTCTGGAAATCGCAACGCCCATCGGTATGAAATTAAAGAAATGTTCGTATCTTATACATATTACACTTGCAGAGATGATCTATAATTGCTACGTTTGATCAAGTCATTGGTCACCTAAAGAAATGTATAATTTTCTCAGTCCATCTCCGCTGAACAAATTTTGGCCATCCCTGCAATCAATATACTACGTAGTGTACCAGCAAACATAAGACACATGTTCCCTCGTGCCACCTCCGGTTAAACTTGACACGTTAATATCCGTCGAAGGGATCGTGTGATTTTTTCATAAACACTTGACAACGTTTTCACAGAAATTTCATAGACGATCAGGTTAGGTAAGGTTAGGTTATGCACAGGCAAGAATTGTCATGTATCATAATTCTCTGTTGCTGTCACTACTGGACGGATATAATAGGGAGTATGCGTGTTGAACAAAATAATAACGTAAACGATTTTGCATTGCGCAAAACCACAGACATTTTTGTCGGTTATAGAGGTGTTAACGAAAAAATGAAGAAAAAACATAACCAAACGTTGAAATTATACATCATTGCACTAGATAACTAGAAGATAGAAAAAAAACGTTACTATAATATTATAGCCTATAGGACATTTATGTACGTTTTTTGAGAAGTTTCTCAGATTTGCATTTGTGCTCATAAAACAACTTGTCATAATATTCGAGTCACAAATCACATATTATCTGTTTAATGTTGAGTATTCAGTCGATTTATTCTAAACCCGAAAACTTTATAAGATAAATTGGAGGAAAATATTTGCAAAATTTGTTTTATGTACATACGGTAATATAAATTGTAAAATTATTATGTTTCACTAAATCCCCGTTAAGAAGAAAAATAATCGGTTACATATTTTTTAAGTTGATATTGTATTTATTTTAAATTAAAACCAGGATCCACTAATTGTTCGCAATTTACTCAGTTGACTGCAGATGGGAAATTCCAAGAACGACCTTTTCAATTTAACCCGTGTCCAATTTCCAATCCATCAATAGATCGTAATATCGTATGCGTATAATACAATATATAATGTGCTCGTAAAAGTGTGTACTGTCGAAAAATAAAATATAGCATAAAACGCTAAAGATTACAACTTCCAATTTTGTGTGCCAAAAACGATTTGTCAATATGTACGTTTATTGCTCGCAACTGCTATGAATCAATATTTTCGTCTGATTATGAGTCCAGAATTAAGCACACAAAAAAAAAAAAAAGAGAGAAAACGAGACATTGTATGTTATTAAGAATTAAAATATTACTATAAGATCTTATTGGCGTAATATATAATATAATCTAATAAAATGCTTTTATTTTCTGTAATTCTTTGCTCTCTATCGTTATTTAATTTTATTATTTTATGTTTAGAGAAAACGGCTAGAACGGACTAAAAAGCCTGGGGCTCATTTTAATTTTACGATACACCGCACTTCCGTTAAACATTCTAACGCATGCCATCTTCGAAAGCACCCGCGCGTGTATTCATGTGTTCTATATAATAATATTCGGGGGGAAAAAAATCAAGTACCACTGCTAATATAATAATATGTGCAGTGGCCTAAGCGCTATATATGATTTTTGATTCTTGGTGACATTTATTTTCGCAAATCCCATGCTTGTTCTGTAATTTTATACTTTTAAGTGCTGTGTTGACACTCTCTCTCTCTCTCTCTCTCTCTCTCTCTTGTCTCTAAATTCACACCTTTGGTGTACAGTCGATTGGGAGTAACTGCAAAGCAAGGAAGGGTGATCCAGGAGTTCGTATCAATTCCATATAAAATACCCGACCTTTATGAATTCCAGTGCAAACGTGTGCTAACGCGCGTGTGTATGTGTGCTTATGTGGTGTTTGTGTATAGATGTGTAAGTAATTAGTGTGTGTGTGTGTGTAATGATGTTTCACGTATAGTAGTGAAAAATAAAAGAGAACCGTGTACCAGGTCACATGACTAGGCGGCCACTCACACGCACGCGTAGCACTAACCATGTGCGTATAGTGTATGCGTACGTGGTGCCTGTGATCACGAGCGCGAAGTACGTCGTGGTCGACGTCCGTGTCGTCATCGCCGGCGGCGGCGTCCTGGTCGTCCTATCTGGCCGCCGTCGCGTACGCATAAACGCAAACGGTGCACCGCCGCGGCGTACGGTGTGCGTAATATACATTACAAGCGCGGTGCTGCACCGTCCACCCGCCGCCAAACCCTTCCGCCCTTCGCAAAACCCTTCCGCGCCCCTACGGTGGATGGAAACGGATGGGCGCGCGGGGGCCGCCAAAGCGGGGAATGATGATCCCGGGCCGGCAGTGCGCAGCGCCCGGTACCAGTTGCCTTCAAAATCAATAGCGGCGGGGATGGACGTCCGGGGTACGTGGGGGGGCGGTTAGGCTCGGTGATGCCGCGCGGACGGGCGGACGGGCGGCGCTGTGCTCGGGGCGAACGGGGTAGGCGTATACGCACTGCATACGGACGGCGGCGGACGATCGGCCCGCGAACGTCTTCGCCGTTTTCTTCGGCCGTCTACCTCCCCCGTACTGCCCCCGTCTACCAACGCCCGACGTCTAACCACCACCACCACCACCACCACCACCACCACCATCACCGCCGCCGCCGTGCCACCCCACCGCCGTCATCTGTTTTTCCTTGCCACGCCCTCCCTCCCCGACCATCCCGGCCACTACCCCTCTACCGCCGTATAACAACAACCCCCCACGCGTTAGCGTCCCGATGAAAAGAGTATTTTCCCTTCATCGACCGCTGCCGCCTAAGGCTTTTTTTATTAGAGCCTATCTCGGTTAGTTGTATTTTCTTCTCTTTTTCTTTTTTTTTCTGTTTTTTTTTTTTTTTTTTACGTATAATAATCACTTTTTTTTATTTTTTTATTTTTATTATCCCGCCAACATTATGCAAATGTACGATAACGTTGTCGCCGAAATTTCACCCCGTCATCGACCCCCGCTAAGCAATCGCCTGCCGTCCGATCGCCGACCGTCGCGCGGCTCAGCTCTTCCATTTGATATAGCATTTGATCGGTCGTGGTGTGATCGTCAACGACAAACAATATAATATTATGTATACTATACATATTATTACAACGAAATCGTAATTTATTTAGTCGCAGACGGAAACACGAAAAAAAAGATTTCACTTGTCACCAATGCAATCCGCGATTACGGACCTGACTGAGCCTCCGCGGGCATTTTTAATCTTTGACAACATCAATATTATTTCTTACGTACTCGTACAAACCGAAAACAATTATTGCAGATTTAATTGCGTGTTTCATCACTCGAATGGATTATATACTTTTATGAGCGCGGATGCAGTGGTGATTACGATTATAAAACCCTCAACCGTATCTAAATTTGATGCGAAACAACTCGCGTTATGCTCAAATCTCGGAAATCGATGTTTTGAAATTGAAAAATCGTTTACTAAAATTTGTTTTTGTTATTATTGTTATTAAATGATATTTATTCAATTTGTTACATAATAATGTTAATGATTCAAAGGACTATAAAAATAAAAATTAATTAATAAATAATGACACAAATACAAACAGATTGTAGACAATGTAGAGACCTCCCATTTGAGATCCTACGAACCATATTACACAGCGTCGTTTATTTCTTGAACAAATAATATAATATGGATTTTCGATTTGTATTTTAAATATTCACAGTTTTTTTTTTTTTTTTATGGGTACTTAAATCATGGTAAGCTTTTTATATATATATATATATATATATATATTTTTTTTTAAAGTTAAATTTATATAGGTATGTATATAATAATATGTTAAGTGTATGCACACATTTTGTACTGATATGGGCGTGAATGTATAATAATAATAACAACAATATTCAGTTATACTTTCGGTATTACATTATTGTAATACACGATAATAATATTTTATTCGTAACAAAAAATTGTATATTTTATTTTTCCGTCTTTGTATGTTTTTTTTAGTATTCTTTTGCACAATAATATTATAGTGTAGAAAATAATAATAATATTGTAACAGTAATTTTGGTTTTAATTGAAACGAGATAGATATGCTCAACGGAAGTAATGAAATGAAAATTCCACAAGTGCGAATAACTTAATATATTCTGATCGAAATTCCATAAAAATATTTATAAATTGTTGCTTTTTAGCAACGTGAATTATAAAAAATCAATTCTGTCCAGGTAATCTTGTAAAAAAATAATATAACATAACGATTTCGAGAATGTTATTACCGAAACGTACAGGCGACTATTATAAATCGATTGTGTTTTAAAGTCTTTACCAAACACATTGTGCGGAGACAATAATAAGGTTATTTTCATTCTACACATAAATACGTAATACTCCGAGAACAATAATCGGTATTCGAGGTACACTAAGCGAAAATAATTGATATAACAAAACAGTTACTTATATTAATTATTTTCGCTTTTGGACTTTTGGAGATTTCGAAATAAACGATCCGTGGAAAACTGTGTTGTTGATTTTTTTTTTTTTTTTGTTTAAACTTTATTAATTTTGATGGAAAAAAAATAAAAATAAAAATATGACATTACGTCAGATGAAGCAAAAAATGGGTAGCATTATTACACTTATATGCATTTTTAGGTATACTCATAAATCTTCGAAAACAACCGTTTAATTAATAATGATTTTGAACTACGATATTTGTTTACAACAGCTATTCAATGGAATACTTACATAATTTCTTTTCATTCTTGAGGTCACGGTGTTATTATACATTTTTGTCATTAATCTTGATTCTATTAAACTGGATGTATTCGCTGAACTGAGTTGTTTCCACCGTTCAAACAGTTGATTTGGTAAAAAAAAAAAAACCATAACAAATTACCGTTCCAAAAATAAGCAACTCGTTGTAACAGTGACGGATTACTGAATTTCAGGAGCTTAGTGATTTACAGGCTATCTGTATGTCATCACCAAACGAAGGAGAGACATTCCAAAAAACCAAACCATTTACGTTTTATTTTTTTATTATAATTTTTATATACCTTTACGAATTACGATACAGACCATTAGCTAGCGTTATTTATAAAACGATAATAATATGCATTGGCTTTAAGTTATTATACTATCGATTGAATATAGTATTCATGGATCATGGGATTTTTAATACTGAATCTGAATAAATAATAAACACATTTTATTGTACTTACTCCATGTACTACGACGAATATTAAAAATTTAATATATCTATTACGCATATATAAGTGGATGATTTTTTTTTTATTATTAAAATAATATCGTTAGTTTAGATTTAGAAAAAGGGTTCAAATGGGCGTGTATAGCAAACTTATCTGAGCATGTGGGTTACAAACTTTTTATTTGTTTTACAAATTCTCAAGATAGTCATTATGCTTTTTAAATTATTCAATTCGTACGATTTAGGTAATTGACCGATGAATCAAATAGTTCGTCTAACGAAAAGCAAACATATTTGCTAATTAATCGTTTGCTAACGCAAATTAACACGCAGCTTTTAGAGTATCGGCAAGACAACGGTCGTAAGTCTGCGCAACATATTAATTATTTCTAACTGTTTACTCAAAACAAATTGATCACATTTGTAATAAACAGTAATACCAACATATTATGATCAACTGAGAAGTAGAACAATATCATAGGTACGTAGATTATGTAGGATGTAAATATACATTTGTGTCTAACGACAAATTATTTTAATGAATGTTATTGGTGATAAACCGTAAACTACTGGTGATCAGTATTTTATCAAATATTGTAGTAAACTCCAATATACCGATTTTCTTAGCTCTCTGAGTGTGTGACTTCTAGAATATGTATAATACCGCACGTGTTTTTGCTTAGATGTTATTATGTTGATACTCGTTATAATCACATGATAGCCATTTACACAAGTAAACATTATAATATGTATGTGGGAGTAAAAATAAAATACAACCAAACGTTTCCAAAAACATTTTTAACCTTCTCCCCTTTAGGTTTTTCGTGCTAGTCAACTACAAAACTTTACCCCCGTCATCGTGTATAACACGTGCACGGTCACGTGACCAACAACAGTCGCAAAATTGTATTTTGTAGTAAAAAAAAAAAAAAATACACCTTTAATAAAATTATAAACAAATCAGTTCTCAATCCAAGTACTCCGAAAGAAGTTCAAATAATAATGCAATGTGTCATCGATATAATACATTTACGAGGGACGTATTCTGTATTACACGGCCGAGGAAGACGGTTATAGTAAATAACGTGTACATCTAGTTACTTGTGTAATATATTTTACCGACACAATGCGGTAAAACATATTTCTCGTCAAAGGCCGCATTTCATCGCGTTAACACGCACGCGGCGGCCACCGGTTAAAGCGTTATTTATTTATACGAATTTGAATTCACGTAACCTTATTAAACGTACAATTCCGCACCAATAGTATATATGCGAAAGCAAAAGGGACGGAGGATTGAGCGTATGCATGTTCACACGTATATCTTTGTATGTATGTGTATGTGGATGTATGTGTGTGTGTGTGTGTGCGTGCGTGCGTGTGTGTGTGTGTGTGTGTGTGTGTGTGTGTGTGTGTATGCGTGTGTGTGTGTGTGTGTGTGTATGTGTGTGTGGACGCGCGTGTGCTGCGTGCGAAAGAGAAATGAAGTGAATAGGAGAGAAAGAGTGAGAGAGAATGCACACCAAGGGAACACACCAAACTAAACGGATTCGAGTTAGCGCATAAATTTGCATACGCATGCCTGCCGCAAAGGAGAGGGAGGGGGAGTCACGAAAGCCCCGAATTTGGCGTGCAAAACAAATAAGCCGGGTGGGTGCATCGGGCGGTGGAAAGGTCTCCCTGCCGGGATGAAAGAGGATTTCGGTGGATAGGGACGTTCCGTTAAGTGAATATATACTATTCAATTTGACTTTAAAAGAATCTGGAAAACTTACGACTTTATTAAAAGAAAAAAGAAAATCGTTACAGCTCAAATCGCGGTAAAACTGGGTCAAGTTCGTGTTTATAATCAATCATAATATTATATTATACAGTTTATGGAGTTATTATACAGTGTGTTGATTGAACGTAATTTCGTCCGTATAAAATATCCTTCTTTGAAGGATGACAGTATTTTTATAACATTTTATACGTTTATGTACTCGATTTTTTCGCCGTCGTGAAATGTTCGACAATATTAGGTATATTCCCCGTTAACGCGAGTGCGCAATATCGCATAGCGGCACAGGAACATTAAACATGGCAAGTATATATTATTTCGATGATGTATTTGTTTCCAAAAACGATTTTCCGTTCGTTTAAAACGAGATTGAAAATATTCAAATTACATTGTCGAATAATGTTCAACGTTTCTGAATATTACAGTTAATGTACAGAATATAATATATGTATACCTATGTATACGGTAAATCATTATAAAAAAAAAACCTCAATGATACATAACCTCACTAATATTCCTATAGTTTGTGATCCATGTTGTACAACAATAACAAGCGCGTGGTATAAATACATAATGTTTGACAAATTTTAATTAAAAACGTCATTGATAATAATTGATTGATAGTTATATTAATAATTTAATGATGTGTAATTGAATAATTATCAATGAAACGTACGTTTATACGTGGTGTATAGTCTTGTTTGCGAATTATTTTAACTATTTATTTTAATAATTTGAATTTTTTTCAAAACGAACAAGACATATCAATAGTGATCAATAGTAATTATTTTATCGTTAATTCAATGTTTGAAGTGTTTTTATAACGATCTTGTTGAACCTACAAAATCACTGCGTGGCAGAGAGAACACACAAAAGTACTAGAAATAGTCTATAGTATACAGCAGGGGTCTGCAACGACTGCAACCTACCATCCTACGTAAAGTTTTTATAACTGGCTCGCTAAGCTAATTTATGTTTTGAAAATATAATAATAATTTTCAAATTAATAATTTCCTGTTTAACAAATAATCTATTGAGTATTAACAATACAAAAACTTTTGTTTCTTCAGGTGTTGTTTTGTACAACTCTATTAAAATACAATATTAAATAATGAAATGGTCAAAAAATAATTTTGAATAAATAAATTTTCCATCTATGTAAATTTCAGGTTTGGCCCTCCCTAAAAATGGTTGAAAACCCCTGTTATACAGTATAACTTTATTACTTGTGTGACGCCTTTTTTTATAATTGTTATACTATGGGGGTTGGAGGTTTTTTGTTTTTGAAAACATATCTCGCACTCATTAAGACGACGTGATATTCGCCAAAAAGAAAAATTTGTATAATAATACAAAAAGAAAAAAAAAACCGTGTCGAGGAGTAAAATCATCAACGTCGGCGATGAGGCATCTCATATACATACCATTACAACGTCCGCCCACAGACATACTTAAGACGTGAAGTCGTTATGGATTACCCTGTTGCACGTGTGAATCGAAAACTTGAATATACATGTACATAATTGTGTGAATATAATATGTGATGCGCATACGTATTTATGAAAAACTACGGATCGTTGTATCATAATATTATTATAATAATTGTGCGTAGTTTCTACTACAGCGCCGCCGTCGTATGTACTACAGAAACGTTCGTATTATGGCGGTTACGACGGACGTGTATACAATTTCCCCGTAGGAAATTCTTCGCAAACAAGTTCGGCGCGGCCCTTTGTGCAACACTTAAAGAAAGAAAATAAATAAAGCTTTAGAAATAATGGCTTATACATGTTTCCTCTTACCCCTTGTAAATGCATCGTTGACCCTTGCGCGCGCCGTAAGGGTATACGGAGCGGGTCGTGACCCTACTCTTCTGGCATGTACTCTGTGCATAAGGGGTTACCAAAAAGTTGGTGACAAAGATGCTATTGGCTTTTGATTGCAACGGACGTAAACAAAGTTTCGCGCTATACGAGACTGCACTAATGAACGAACAACATTCGAATAACTGTAATTATATATAAACCAAAACCGACATTTAATGAACAAAAAAATAATAATAATAATAATAATTCACCATTATGTATACACTGCATGAGCATATAATATTATAATATATTATGTATTAAATTACAATGGTAGTTGGTACATTGCAGGCAGATTTAATGAGATATTATTGCTAATATTGATATTGAACAAATTCTTTTAATTAATTTGCCTTCGTGATGTGTAAAACGATATAGGTGTAGGGGTACTATATGTCTCAGTGTTAGCTTCGATAATGTTTCCCGTGTAGAGTATTTTTTGTACATTATAATCTGTAGTTGCTTAATAAATCGATAATATCGTTAAAATGTTACAAATTAATATATTATTTCAACTAATAATCATGTTTAATACAAATTTATTTTTATGGTCTTACAATAAGTTAAATGCTGTGCAACGACTTGGTTTTGATTAAAACGCGTTTATGTTTATAGTACATTGTATACTGTATAGTGATGCCATTTAGTCCGATTGAGTTTAATTTAAATTAAATTTATTAATTTAACGAGTTTTGTTTTAATGGGAACGAATACATTTAACCTTCAATTTAATTTATGATCATCATTAAATAAATGTTTATATTGTTTAGAAAAATGTAAAGAATATAATATTTCGTTGAGATTACGGGAATGTATTTTACATGTGTATATACTTGATAAAAATGTAATATAAATACTAATTATATAATATTATAGATGTATAGTATTACATTGCATATGAATTATGACTGAATACACAATGTACAAGAAAGTCGTATTTATCGTTCGGGAAAAAATAATATAAATAAATCAAAAAATAATTTTATTGCGAAAAATGAATTCAACAATCGTTCGAGTTACTTAAGTTTTGAAACTCGATCGATCTGCATGATTTTAGGAAGTTCTGCTTTAATAAAATTGTTTGCCAACAGTTTCGGGAACCACTTTTATCCGAATTCGTGGTGGTAAAACCTCTAGTGTTGATCTTTGATTCTATGCATAATAATATGACATTGGGGAGGCATGCATGCGTGCGGGCAGGAATAGGGAGTTGGTTTTTTTTATACCGACGATAAAAGACTGAAAACGTGAATGATCTCATAAAGTATTCACCTCACAAGCCCAGAGATTTATTCTTAGTTAAAAATTTTGCTTTTCTCCCGGGTGTACACCCTTTTTTGTTCTTGGTTATTTTATTTTATTTTTCGTAGTCTTCATTTCGCGTTTTTATTTAGGCCGGAGTAAATAATTTCAACAGGACAAACGACCCCCCAAGCAGATGTCCGTTTAAAAGAAAACCCTATTTATTTTCAGTTACGGGCTACAAAAGAAATGTAACAACTTTTTTTTTCCCCAGAGTTCATTTCAATGACCCGAAAACTCACGAATAAATAAAATATCGATTTCTGAGTCTGTTTTTTATCTTGTTAAAGGAAATAATGATCGAGTTTTCAAATTCAAACGCCTATATGATTTTTTTTTTTTTAATGACTTGAGTACAGTATTTTTTGCCAAATTCGCTGTACCAGAAAATAAATAAAAATCGTACTACAGTACATGCAATAAACGATAGCCTACTGTTGTACATATTATACTACAAAGTTGAAGCCGATAAAATCGATGTAGAAATTGACTGTGTATTATATGTCAATACGTTACACGTTGTTAAGAAATGTTCGAATGTATGTCGTTGCCGTTTTTGTAAAGCATAAAACAAAAAATAACCTACACAAATACGATATCCACTAAGCCACACACACACACACACACACACACACACACATACACATGCGTGCAAACCAGGGTAAAACGCCGTATAATTAAAATTTAACGTTTATGTTAGGGGGAAAATTGTGAATCGACGGCAGCGGTGGTATATATTATTGGATTGTATTCGGAACGTGTAAAATATTCAAAATCCTTGATGAGAAAAGATCCACAATGGTGCAACTTATACCTACCTGCCCGTATATAATTATTGTAACGTATACGTATATAATATAGGTCCTGTGTTCGTGCGGCGGCTGTTCTCCGTGTCCGTTACGTAATACATTTATGAATACGGGATAAAATCAATAGTTCAGAATTTAAAACCGAGCCCGGTAAATTTTCATTAGCGTCACGTCCAAAAAGAATATTAATCAATTCTCAGTAAGCCGATTTACATAAAATAATATAATATTATACATGCGGTATGTGCGCTTTACACGAGACGACGGTGAGTGGACGAAAGGGTATAATACATCGGTTGCGGACGGTTCGTCAAATCTCTTGGTGTATATATTTTCGTGCACACAATATCGTTAAGTCATTTACGTAGTGACTCGATTGACCTCCGTGCGCTGGATAATAATAAAACATCGGGTCGAACAACTCGGTTGCGTATAGGTCGGCCACGGTGCTCGAGGAACTCCATCAGCCCATCAACCCAAACGCGAAAACTATATTTCTTACCACATTTAATACAAATTTCAAATTGCAGCTCACAATAAATTTGCTTACCTACTACACTACGGTCGGTTACTAGTTTTCTAAAAAAAAAAAATAATAGATAATATACATTTCAGGATTTGAGGATGCTGGACTGACGGTGATCTATCTTTTGGCGATGGTTATCTCTTCCGAAAATATCGCATAAATATTGTACGTCCATGTGCTGTGTGCGGACTCGCAGCAGTGTATGGACTATTCGGAGAAACACAAGCTTTGCACCCCCTCTCCCCCCCGTGTCGGTATCGAAAAACGTTTGCGCAAAGTGAAACCGAACGGTTCCTGGAACGCGTCCAACGGCTACCGAATAACATTCAATGCACCGATCTCTGACTATCGGGCCTCTCAGTTGCACGCAAGCCCGGCGTGGTGTAGTTCGAGGTGCTTTACATCCTTAAAATATTGCCGTTTTCCGGTTCCCGATGCACACAATTAAACCGCGCGGGGGTCCCCGAGGACATTGCAACAACCGCCGTGTAACCCGGGGGAAGTTACGACGAAACCGATTTACGATTCACGCCACCGCCGCCATCGCCGCGGGTGTGGTCTATTAATCATTCAGAAGGAGAATTATCATCCCTCGGATTTGCAGCGAACGTCCGAGGAATGTGCCGCGAGTTTGAAACTCAAAAAAGTTTAATCACCTGCGCAAACACACCACCATCGCAGGCACTGCTAAAGCAGCTGCTGATGCTCACTGCGCGGGTTAAAACAAACGAAGCATTAGTTTGCCGAGGACCGCACGCGACTGACAATTTAAGGCCGCCCGGAGACCAACGACGAGGAAACATCATTACGCCGGGGGTGAAGAAAAAGAAACAGGCGCAAATAAACACGTCATCGTCCGCCAGCCTTATGCACACGCGAACTTATTGCCTAAAAAGTAAATGCTTTTTTTCCATTTGATGTTTCGTGTTTTCTCGAAATGAAGGAGCTTCAGATATTTTTATCATTCCTAGAAATGTAAACTTTGAACCCGGCTATCGCCGCGGCGCCAAGCAATCAACTGGATTTCAAATATTCCGAACAAATAATTCCTTCGCTCCTCCTGAATTCGTACCGACTACCGGCTGTGCCTATATGCGTAAGACGAAAACATTTAATAAAAAACAAAACAAAAACACCGAGGAATTATTGCAACGTTTATATTTTCACAAAAATTCAATTTCCGTGTACATTTTTTTATGGAAAAACTTTACAGATAAAATCTTATGAGTTCTATAATTTCAAACGATATTATTACCATCGTAGCAGTTATTTTTTCAAAACTGCTTAAAATACCATCATTAACCGTTTCAGTAAATTATAAAATCCAAACTATATATATAGTTAAAAGTATATTATTATTGTCATATATTTTTATCAAATTAGACTTTTATTTTTCAACTAAATTCTATACGAGTATCTGAAACGTTCCGAAATAAAAAATACATCGTACCTAAATAGCATTTCATATTTTGTGTGGTTTGTATGAATCGTCAATATATTTAAAATAATGATCAGTTTGAATAAATTTAATATGTATTTATATGCATGAATAATTTCCAATGCGAAATAATCATAATTTTGAGCAAACCATGAAATCGTGGCCACCTATTGTAGCGGAAAAATCCAGACTTTGATGATAATGAAATAATTTTATTTGTTGTCAGTATAATACTAATAATTTTGGTTTGTATTTCAATCGTATTCCGCAACTATACCTACTAGCTATAAAAACGTTTTAGCTGCAAATCAAATAGTTACAATATGCATACATTGCAATATAATACTGTATCTCTACAAGTATAAATCGTGTCAATTATTGGTGAAATCGTTTCGTTTATTTAGCGTGTTTAAGGTGTTATCACAATTCCAGGGTTGAATACAATATCAGGTATTCTTATATTTTTGACTCAAAGCGACGCACAACCTATTATATTATATTATACAGCCGTGTGTAGAACATGGTTGGTTTACGACCGCTCGGAATAAAACGCGTATTCCCTCAAGAAAAGCCAAGGATCTGCAGGACGAATCATTACATCGACATCTATTCCCAGAGGATCGGAAATATTGTTCAAGTGGAACACTCTGTGTGTGAAAAGTTTTGAAATAAAGTTTAAAATTGTTTAAATAGTCGTCGGGAAATATAAAACCAGTCGCGTCGTAGCCTGTATAATATTGGATAGCGTGGTGGAATGGACTATTATGGAGTAAATATGTAACTCGTAATTACAACAACAGACCCGGAACTCGTAGTTCTCGCTAATCGTGAAGAGATTTTAAACTATTCTTCGTTCACGGGATTCGACAAGTTTTCAACACACTGTTGGGACATGTAACTGCTGAGCAACGAGTTGGTTTTGTCATAACCTTACAAGGACTCAACATGTTGATTAGCATCTTAAATATGTAATGACATGTGTGTAATAATGTGACAATCTCAAATGTGTAATAAAATTATTGTGAGATAACAAATAAAATCGTCTATTATTTTAATCAAATGCCTTCGGATATTTCGTGCACCTATTTCTTGCGCATTTCATCATTTTATAATGTAGCCCGTATAATAAATGTTACTTGAATAACAGGTACATTCTAATATTTAGATACTAAATGAAGTCATGTTATCATATTTTGTTCAAACGGTATGAAAAAATGGATTGGACTACAAAACAGTAGTTTGATCACTCGATGTAAAACGATAAATTGATGAACGCGCGTGCTCCTGAATTGGTAAATCTGTAAATTTACCGATAGTTATGAAATATCATCACGAGTGATATTTTGATCAGGAATTACGCCTCTGCCGACTAAAAACGATTTCGTTTCAGAACGTTTTTCTTTATCTCTTTATCTCTTGGCCGCGTAGTGTGCGTCATACACGTGGCATACAAATTAATACGAATCTACATGTCAATTAAGTGAACAGCGCAGCATTACGTGCATTAAGAAATTAGTCGGTTATTGAGTCATTCCTACCGCAGTTCCCTCCACAGCTCAACGTAGATCCGCATAGTAGATATTGTATACACAAAAGCGTAAAAGCATATAGCCGCAGTCCATTAGCCGCGAACACGATGATTAAACAGCTGTGTTGTTACAACCGACACTGTGCCGCGGCGGCAAGGTTTTCGGAAAATAAACCGATTTTTCACGAAGGGGGAGCCGACTGTGCGTGAAAAATTATATGCCAAACGTATTCGCGAAACACGTTGAACGTCTTCGCGTGGGACTTTTTCCGACAGACTTCACTCCACGAAACGGTACCTACATAAAATCATGTTCAATGTACCTTCCACCAAATCTACCGTAGATAAAGCAGTACTTTGCGGTACCACAAGAACCGCAGTGAACCGTGACCAGCGCGTCGTATGATATTCTCAAACGGCATATTATTATTACATAATGTACGCACGTGTTCGTAGCGTATATATGGGGGTTGATAACGTATTATACGGAGTGATAACAGTGACGCCAGAATGCTCGATTATGCACGGTCGACGGGGGTTGCTAGATACTTTTTTTTGGGTTGGTCCCCTTATCAGCCGCGTGTTCGTCGGTTTTACACCGGCGTTTATATTTTTCACTAAAAGTTTTCGGAAAAGGATAGGTACAGTATTGTATTTTGTCCTGCAGCTCCGAATAATAACATCGGCGCCACTGGGAAATGATAATATTATATTCACGAGCCGTGAGTCTCGCGGGACAATGGGATCTACATGGGTCTAGTCTACAATGTACAAGGTGTTGGTACGTCGTCGTATCAATATCGTAATAATATATTATTGCGTTTTTGTTTTCGTGTGCATGCATTCCGTGTAAGTACGTGCTTTTAAGACGTTGTTTTCACTCACCGGCCACTGTGAAGAATGATGCGGTGCGTCTTGTGGTGAAAACTATAAGTCGTTTCGATCTGTCGTAGGAGTCGTTCGCGTTCGTCCGGCTCGCGTCGTTTACCGCGGAACGCAACAATCGAAAATGATTTTTTCTAGAGCAGGTGGGGGTCGCGAGATCAGGGGTGGGGGATTAAACAAAGATCGTATGTCAATGGCATCCGGCGGCGTAATCCATCGTTATCATCATCATCATCATGAATGACCGCGGTTTCGTTGAACTTTATATTTTAAATAATATTATACTATCGTCGGGGCTGTTATCGCGGGGTGCGAAACTCGCAGCGAATGTATTATATGCAATACGATATTATTATTTTTATTATTATTATTATCGCATAACACCATCCGCTTGAAGACGAGCCGTAGGTGTTTTTTTTTTTTTTTATCAATCGACGGTCGGCAACTGGGGGGTTTTAAATTTTTTTTTCTCGGGTGCAAATCTTCCGCGGCGCGAAAAGTGTATTCCCGAACGGCCGTCCAGACTTGCGACTACTGAACCGCAGGCGTGATCCACAGCGGTGTGCCGGCCGCCGATGCTTCCACAACCCGGGGGGGCCGCGTTCGGCGTGTGCGCACTCCCCGGGGTCGTGCGAACGTCACGCCATCTATTGGCCGCCGCGGTTGCGAATATCTTTGGGTTCGGACGCGGCAGCCGTGGGGTGGAAAACGTGCGTGCGGAAAAATTCGTTCCGTTTCATTGTTATTCGCAATCGACCGAATTAACATTAATATTCTATAGCCGTTGGTAGTACGCAATACGCGCTATAAGCGTATATAATAATAGTACGAGTAATAAGTACATACCACATTTACCATCGCGGTTAAGATATACTTACACGACAAACACTTTCGTGCCGCGGAACGAGTGACGAAAAATAAATAAATAAAATAATAATAATAAGATTTTCCGAACGCGGTGAATGGTTTGTATCGTCGTTTCGCGCTACGCGTACAGCGTATCCTGTAACGGCCGTCCTTTATGCGCGTATTGTAATAATAATAATAATAATATTGAACAGTGATAATAATATTATGGCGTTCTTATCTGTCGACAGAATTCCATTGTACGGTTGAAAAAGCCGATATTTTCCCGCTCGGCAATCGCGCCTCCGGACTATTAAAACACGTATTTTATTTTCTCACCGCCGCCGCGGTGAAAACTTAAGCATTTAACATTGTAACCAATCGCGATAATTGTTCGCTAACAATAGTAACACGCTAGTTTACAATATCATTATTCTTGTACACCTATTTGCCTCGAAGCGAATAATTATTTGCATAATTCTATTGCGTTTCCTTGAAATTATTACCATAATAACGTTGTTTCCGAAGATAATTCACTAAATTATTGCTCTTTCCGTTCAACGTAGAAAATAATCGGACCATTTTTCAAATGTACGTATTTGATTGTTCGATTATGTTAGAAGTAGAAAAAAAAATTAGTTTTCACGTATATAAGGTATATCCATAGGGCATAGGCGAAACTAGACATTTCAATTAGATTAGGTCAAAAGTTTAACTCCCGAGAAGATCCAATTTTATTTAAAGAACAGCGGCGAACGCATGTAAAGATTATCAATTGAAGAAAATATTTTAGCCTCTACCATTTTCTCGAGTCGACCACCGTAGAGATAAATAGATAATTGACGGGGAGAAATGTACCATTTATATCATATTATACATATTATTTTAAATACATATTTGATTCTGATGATCCTTATATCATTATGAAAAATGCATACTTTATGTAACAATTTCTAATATTATATGAAAGTCGACATGAAATAATAAGTTATTATTTCAAATACTGAAATTATAGAAGGGATAAAGACTGGTAGTTTTAGATCAAAATTGCAGTAACCTATTTTGTTTGTTTATGAGAGAATATAGAGTAAGTTCACGTGAATCGATATAAAGTATACGAATTTCAATATTTTTAGCATTATAACTATTTTTTTTTCAACTGGCAAGCACAATCGGCGTCTGGCTAACATCGAAAGTGCTATTTCATTTTAAAACGTTTTTCACGCTTGTTTTCATCTATTAAATTATAATTTCCCTAATTAAATATAAATATTTCTTATATAAATCGTTATCTTAGAACTTTCAACACTTCGATGTATGCAACCGTCGTCAGACATCAGTATGTCTTTCGTCTCTAAAAGAGTATACACGTATAAAGCAGTAATATCTACCAAGGTAGATTATTATGCCTTATTAGCTTACAAATGATCAACTCCTGCCTGGACCACTACTACCTATATTATCGTAGATTCATACTTAAAAACACTTAACGGTAAATTATTCATTTTAACAAAAATTCCATTAAACTGTTTTATGGATTTAATCTCGAGAATCAGTCTCAGGCCATAGCCTATATAGTTAGCTCGAACTGCGGTTTCAACTAACCATGTGCATTACAATGAATGTTTAACCAAATTATATCCAAAAGTTATAAACACATAAATTATTAAGTGTCACCATTATCGTTTTAAATATAACAAATATACTGTACCTGTCTAAACTTAGCAGAGTTAATTAGTAGTTAGTAGATATTATACAACATTAAATGTACTACCTATTTTTAATTTGTAAATTATTAATTTAAAGAGAAATGGTATTCTGTATAATAATCAACTTATTCAATACGTCATTTCTCGTTAACATATAACAACTATCTTTGTTATATACACAGAATAATTGTATGGACGTTTAAGAAGTAGTTACAACGTAGTTCATTCATTTCATTAGGTCCAGTGAGTTTTAACGCTCTGAATACGTCAAAACGATTTTTTCTATAATATAATTTAATAACCGTTTAGTCATTATATCTACACATTACTGACCTAGAAACCTGACCTAACGAAAAAGGTTTTAACGCTTGAAAACATTGAATTTTGTTTAACGACAAACCGCAGATTCGAAATATTTTAATCTTGGTCTAAAATTGTACATAAAATCTAACATAAAACAAAGGAAAATTGGAAATAAATTGTCTATAAAGAACTTGGAATTTGTATTTGATTAAGTGGCTCGTATATTTTTTAATGAAAAAAACCAATCTCTTTTTGCCTTATCGCAAAACCACATTAATAACGTTGTGTCAAGCATAAATGAAAAAATAGTGTGTATCATTACGTAATGAAATAGTACAGAAATATTAATTACAATATCTTATACTAAATCAAATTTTATTTCATGAAATACTCAAGATAACTAAATTATACATACCTATAAAATACATTGAAAGATTACAAGAAAAAAAAAATGAAAAAAAATAAAAGAAGCATTTTTTTCTTGTCCATCTTGTGTACGATCCGTTTGTGAATTCTTATACAGATAGAGAAATATATCGGAATGTAAACATTATAATGTTGCGTGTAATAAATAGTTCACAATATTAGAAATATTCATTTTATTGAATGGATTACGGAATATTATCGTGTTATAGATTGTTACCGCAGTGAATTGAAAATTATTTAATTAAATGTGTGAACCAGTACATTTTTTCCAGGTTTAAATCCATAGTTTATTATTAATATAGTTGTTTTTCATCATGCTAACGTTGTTTAAATTAATAGAAAATAAAACGTGCATGTGTTACCCAATACGATTACAGTACACGGTTAAAACAACGATTCCGAAATGCGTGTTATTGGTGTAATAATAGCTGATAACTGATAATATAACCACGTATCAACACCCTTAAAAGGTTTTTTTTTTCACTTGTTAAATATAGTTGTATATAATAGGTAATAATTAGAAATAATTAATGTGTTTGATAATATTCTATGCTGCTAATGGTTGACGATAATAATAATAAATATTATCTTCGTTTTATAATTCGTGTGTCCTTAGTGAATTTTTATTTTTAAAACGGTCCTTATAAATTCGATTGGGCCATCGTAACATTTGTAACGTCACGTATCTATAGTTATCAAATGATTAACTAATAAATATGTACAGAAAACTTATATATATATATATATAGGTATACGCGTTCCTTTGGCAGTACCTTTTAAATTTTCGCACATTGATCGAATGTCAAGTAAATTCTTTGATGGGAGTGTTATTCAAACGTATATTTGCTTCACATGATCTGTCAATATATCATAAAAATATTTGATAAGTGCAATCACAATGATGTGCAATTTCCGGAAAAGGATATCAGGATGTTCTAGAAAGGAAAAAAAAACACAAAACGTGATATGATTGATATGAGAATGTTATTTTACATTATACTCCGAACGGATGAGATGAAATACGATTCTAACCAATGCTTAATCACAATTACACAACCCAAACTGCTGCTGTACTCATCCGCGAAACATAGTATATCAGCTTGTCCATATTTCAGCTAATTTATATCCTCATGGTAATATAGAATTATAGCGTGGTATACAGTATTCGTGCACGAGAGCTTAGTTTTTATATTTCCTAGTAGCAATCAATAATAATAATAATAATTAAAAACCCAGTGGAAATATTTCGAAAATTGTTTAATCTCTAGATGTATGTAAACTTATACAGTGTCGATATAATTAAAACTTTGTAATCGAACTAACGATAATTTTAATCAAATATTCATATTTTAATAATATATAATATAACAACGGTTGGCACGAAAATATACGAATTAGTGCGGAACGCTGTAGGTAGGTACGCGGTGCCCCCTGCTCCGGCGCGTTATCAATAACCTCTCTTTGATCCTCGGTGTATACATCTGTATCATTCCACCCTTCTGTGTTTCTTCTGTGTATACATAATACATTTTTCTCACCGCCCTCCGAATATGCATATTCTCGCATGCACAACTTACTATGTATGCCTGTATCAACTTAACTGGCAATAACATCATCCGACTAATCAGTTGTACTTGTGCAATGTTGTTATCAACTGGAGAGACGACGGAATGATCAAAGTCTTAAGTCGAAATACAAATAAAACTCTTGTGAAATATTAAAATCTCTTAAATAGCTTGTGTACGAGATCGAGTTATGTTTTGTGCGTGTACGGAACAAACGAAGACGACGTCGTTTTCTCGCCGTTTTTTTGTGCATAATCATACATTGATACTTAGTGTATCACACGGTTTCAATATTATTCGAGTGCAAACCACGTGTTTACACACGATATTATACAGTTGCAGTTTCACTGTTCGAGACCAGCAATATGATTGTTATTATTTCCTACCCAAGCGCAACCACAAATCGTCGACTGTAACAATATTTCGATGATAATCGAACGGTACCGCATGGAATTATAGAAATACCGTCGAATCTTTATTTAACGAAACTCTCCACTCAGCGTTTTGTTTTTTTTTTTATGATATTTTCATTAAAATTTTTATTTTATTTTTTTTAACGAAACAGTATCCATGTTATACTGAATTAATTGTTTTTATTGCTTGATAATTATACACCTACATTATTAGTATGATTAAATTTCGGAAAGTTCTTCGCCACAAAAATAATGAAAATAATTTATAATTAGGTGGGTAGGTATATGTTTGATTAATATATCTACACGTCCTTATAACGTATCAGTCTGACATAGATATTTTATTTACAATTGTTCGTATACACTTCGTACATATATAGTAAAAACGAATTTTTTATGTGAAAACAAAACGTATTTCTATTCAATGGATTTTTTTCAAAGAGCCGTAGTGAAGCTCGGTAAAATATATGTAGAGGTTCAATGTATTAGTATAATATACAGCGCGTAGGCCCGAGACACCGACATTACGCTCGTAGTACAATATTTTGATTTTCTATTGATTCACCTCGACCGAATCGGGATTGAAAAGGTCACGACCAGTTCATGTATAATGTTCCGCGGTCCGCTGGTACGATATAATATTATTACTGTAATAATGCGTGAAGCCGATCTATGTGTACAATAGCCGCGTTTATGCACATACAAACGTATTTCAGTGACCCGATCACCTGCGCGGGCCTAATCTTGTTAGTCGATCCGAACGATTTGTGTTTCTTGCCCCTCTGCTCCTCCGCAATCCCGAACTTCAAAACGACGTGTAAGTCATTATTATTATAATAGTATTTTCTCCGCCTTATTGCCGTATCGTTTCTCCACTGCTCTGTGCGTCGCAGGTATACCCGTTAAACTCTCGGGTCGCAGCTGTTACGATTTTTAACAACAACAATAATAATAATAATGAATAACGATGATTGGAATAACATAATAATAACAATAATAAATATACGTAAATATAACATGTAGGGCATAAATGTACAGCCTTGCGGTAAATACCTTGCATTGTGTTGTCCTGCATGTACTCACGCTATTCGGGTTTTCCTTAATCATTATCGTCACTATATAATGTAATGTACGTTGAAGAATCGGTTGGAGGCGGTAGCGAGGACGTTTTAATAATAATAATATAATATATGCGCTCGCATAACTGTATCTCGACGGTGCGTACATATACAGAGTGATCGGAATCCTGCATTGTTATAGGGCTGACGGTATAGAACTCAAAACTTTGGTATAGAAACCAAATAAAAATATATAATCAGAAACGTTTTGCAACGAACAAGTGTTGTAGATTTTTTAATACCACGGTTTGTCGTAGGCTTTTTTGTTTTGGATTTCGGTACGCACAGCATGACATCGTTTCTGCCGGTGGGCGAGTAGACTACGCGAGAGCTTCGCTGCTGACGAAAGCATACAATGTGATCGTTGCATGATTTCTACCGATTTGTTGCATTTCCGATTACCCGGTAGATGCCTAACAAAAACTGCCTATACAGGATGATATACAGAATTGTTGAACGTTGGACGCTATTATGGTCGAATTATAAGAGATTATTTTTTCTTATAAACGCGGTTAATTTCGCTACAATCAGATGGTCGAACAATACCAATAACTATTTATCGATTGCGTAGGCGCGTTGAAAAGGCGTGTCACGTAAAATTATAGAGATCGACATGGTAAAAAAAAATAAAAATACCTCGAAATAAAAAATACACGTTGTCATTAAATTAAAAACACGGTAAACCGTTTAACTTTGTTGTCGGAGCATTGTTACGAAGTAGGCAACAACGAATTTGAATCATTATAATATCCAAGAACACAATATTTAACGAGTAAATGAGTGTTGGACGTTGAAAAAAAAATCACCCTGTACGCTGCAGCGTAGCGTATTATTGTTGTTGTTCGGTCACAATGGCCGGAGCAGCCGCTAATGACGATCCTATATAATATTATTATAATAGTATAATACGACGTATAATAATAATAATAATAATAGTGATAATATAGTGATGTCGGTCAACACGTTCGACGTCTGTTGCAGACGTTGCCGGAGCCTTCAGGATGCGCGTACAAGCGAACGACCCGGTCGAGTTCCACCCACGCCCGTGTGCTTTTCGGACGACGACCATGACAACAGCAATGTAGTGTAATATTATAATATAATAATAATAATAATAATAATAATAATAATAATAATAATAATAATAATAATAATAATCGTAATGAGGAATAATAACGCGAGTACGATAATGACGATGATAGTGACGCGACTTGTGATGCGTGGTGTGTGCGCGTTGTTTTATCTCGGTTTTGTGGCGTCGTACATTTTATAAAATATAATAATAACAGCCAGCCACGAAATGAAACACTATTTAAATAGGCGTTGAGAAGTGTGAAAGAAGAAAAATCAGGTTAATTTTCTTATTTTTTTTTATATATATAATTTGTGTGAAAACAATTTTCACATGCAATTTTCAATTTCCTATTTTTTTTTTTTTTTATATTAATAATGCAAACCATTTCCAAAGGTTTTTGTAATGCAAAAACTTTTATAAGTTTTATAACTTGTATTGAACGCTGTATATTTTTGATCTATTGAATATTACAAGTTTTATAATACCTATAATATAGGTCCTATATATAGTAAGTAGTTGCGTCATAACCGTTATTGTTGCGTTATTGGGAGGTTTCAACAGTCACGTTATTTCAGTGGATATTTTTAGTTCAATATTTAGAATGCGGTAGTGCTTTGTTGGTTTACGTCAGATATTGTAATCATTCTCTTCCCCCAACTATATATATATCATCACTAGAAGAGTTTTGAAATTTTTAAGAATTCTGAAACCTTTAAACCAATGACAAAATGGATTTTGCATATCTGAGAATATTTCAAGACAAAGAATATTTCGGATAGTAAAATATATTTTAGAGAATATCTCGATTTAAGAATTGAAATTCATTGAACCCAAGATTGAGCATGGTTTTCATAATCATTAAAAGTTAAGAAAAGTTGAATTTATTTTGAAGTTATATTATATTTTATTATATTATATTTATATAAATTATCAAATATAAAAGAAGAATATTTTGAATTTAAGAGAATATATATAGGTAATTATGAAAAAGCATTTTTTTTCGAGAACGTATTCTATTAAAAATTTTGAAAAATATAAGAGGAATATTTCCAACTATTTTAGAGAATATAAAAATCTTATTTAGGTTATTTAAAATAATATTATTCAGTTCTCTAATCGTCACTATACTTTTGTCACGATCCTTACTAAAGCATTATTAACTCGTGTAATTGTTACAAAGTCGGTGAGTAGCTACTAACCGAAACGGTATTTTCGACGTTTTGCACTTACTGGGCAATAAGGGTCGAGGTTTTTGATGCTTTGTTCGAGCACTCTACACGGCCAACAGTAAGTTTAAAAAATAACGACACATTTTTTTAAAGACATTTTATATTGTAAGTGCATTTTCACCGTACCTTTTTGACCATGGTTAATGAATGTACATTTTTTCATTAGTATATATTATATTGTAAGGTGTACATTATAGTATTATGCATACGTTTATAGAATATCTTTTTTTTTTCACCTAATGACCATCGTATAAAAAATATATTGTACAATATATCCCTATTACATATTTATTTTTTAAATAGTTGAATTTATAAATTTAGCATAGTACTACGATGATAAATGTAAATTCGTTACTCTCGGAACAATGAGCGGTTACCGGAGTACTATACTGCAGTACTGTTCATTATCATTATAAATTATATCACAGTAGTTTTAAAGAATAATACACACATAAAATATTATATCGAAAAAATAATGGTGATTTGAACAATTCACTCAAACGTGAATCTTGAATAGGTAAACTATACTTAGAAAAGAGGAAAAAAAAATTAAAAAATTAATTGAGAACTATTATGACATCATATTAATATGTTGACTTATAATAGTGAAAATTATTCGTAAATTCGTAATATAAAAGATATTATAACGTTGTTAAAATTAGTTTACACAAATAATAACATATGTATTTTTATCTAACCTCTTGTCACTTCACGATGTAGTAAGTAGGTAATAGTTTTAAGTACAATAATTATTAATTTTCCTAAAGTCAAAACAAAATAATTAAATTTTTACACTTTTCGTTCATCATGTGTATAACATTATTATAATTTAAAGTAAAACAAAAAATAAAAATAAATTTAACATTATTACTTTTCTGCATAATTGTTGAAAGTTGGATATTTTATTTTCTTACAAAAATAATTAATGATCAATGTAACCAGCAGGCAGTAATGACGAAAACTTCTGTAATAATAATTTATCACATTTTCTTTGCAACTAAATAATCCGTTAACCTGTTCGCCGTAACCTTTTGTGCACAGTAATTATTATGTTTTTACTTACCAGAGTAAGAACTTAATGATATTTTGTGATGCTCATTCACAATCGATAAAGAAATCGAAGGCGTATAAGATAATAATAATAATAATAATAATAATAATTGTTGGAACTGTATATAACGCGTTTGCCAATTTTAACAAACTCTAGGTAAGTAAGTTAAATAATTGGATTTGAATTATTTCGTAGCAAATGGTATAAGTTAATATTCCATCCATTAATTCATTAAAACAATACAATTGTTGTCGAATGTGTTTTTTAGCTTCAATTTTCAGTGATCAACACAGTTGATATTACTATAAAATAATACGTTATGATAATATTATTAAAACGAAAACAAAATATTCTAAATTACATTTTAATAAATATATCTGCTTGAACTGCAAAATTTAAATAAATACAAAATTTAATGATATTTGATGAATTTATGATAGATCATTAAAATGTTTTCGGTAGTTCAGTACTATAATAATATTAATTGCTTCGTTTGTGGAACGACGTTGCAATATTGTATACAATAGGTAACATACGGGTTTTAATTGAAATATTTAGATGCATATAGATTATAGATGTTTTATACGGTCTGAAGATGGTTGTTCAGGAAAAAATTTTGATTTGACGCTGAAGAAGATAAAAAAAAATTATGGTTCTTCCCCAATAGTACACATTAAGATAAAAATAATTAATTTTAGTATTGAATGCTGTTGCATAAATGATACAGTGTTTATCTCAAAAACTGTGCATGAAACGCCCAGAAAGTAATCTAAATATAGTTAATATTTTAATATTGATATAATATATGTTATAGTAACAATATTAATACAAGTGATAGTATTGCAAAACAATAATGACAGCACACAACAAAAATACAAATTTGGAAATGTTGGATATGTCATTACAGGGTGCATTGGAGTGAATACATTTAAACCTGATAGTGTGAGTAAAGTAATAGTTTTAATTTTGTCAAGTTCAAATGTAACATAACAGATTGGAAAAATATATAAAATCATAGATGTGATATAAAAATATTCTCTGGAAATTAGATTTTTGAACAGCAGCATTCATACATTTCACGCGTATAATAACTCTGATGAAAATAAACTACTCGTATTATTGGAAAAATATCAAAAGTTAAAATAAATTACATAAGTATTAATATTTATCAGCATAGATATTAAATATATTCTAACATATTCTATTCTTAGGAAATATTACTCGCACGAAGAAAATGTTTTATTTAGCTTCAGTCTAAATATCGTAAAATATTAAAATTTATAACTAAACAGAATAATTCGGTTAGTATAATATTATGCAGACGGTGTATCCACTACTGAGTTAAAATAAATGAATTCCTTTGATATGTAAAACATTTTTTATATTATACATTGTACTCATCAATTGTGTAGTTACTAGTTAATTAACAACCGAACTCATATTTTGAATATAGTAAATTTTGTATTCACTCTTTTTTAATAAAATAATAAAATTCATGTGATAACTGCATACTGTTGATAACATTTCTATTGAAGTAATAGGGTTTGATGAAATACCACTTAAAAATGTTGTTGGAAATTATTACTCGAGCCAAATCCTTCTCAAATTCTCAACAACGAAAATATTTTAATTAGAGCCGTATTTTAGATTCTAGCATAAAATTGTATAATATATAATCGTTTATAAAAATAGAACTTTTTTAAAATGAACATATTATTTTCTATGATGTTTGGTTATCGTTGTATAAAAAGATACGCCTGTACAGACCTATAATATATTTACATTATTTATAAGTGGAAGATGACATGGTTTTCAAATATATACCTACGACGATGCTGTATAATATGGTCCTTTACTATTGATATAATTTAAATTGCCCTCGAAATATGTGCGTTTCAGATGATTTCAATTTGTCGTCTGAAGACAATTTAAATATTTCACCACGCATATATTATTTAGTCGTATAATGAATAAATATAAAACGATTTGGCTAGCAACATTATTGAATTAATATATTCAAGTCACAGTTTCTCATAGAATATGCTTTTCGCTTTTGTCAAGGTAAATCGATAGAAATTTTATAGAAAAAAAAAGAATTATTTGTTGTTAATGGTGAATATTGATAACGCTGATCTATATTGTCATATTATGGTTATTCAGTGACCGATATTTCGGAAAAAATTAATATTTTGGTAAAAATAGTAAGATAATATTCATTATACATAAAAGCATTATAAACGTTACAAAAATTATAGTTGATTTAAATACAAAAATTAAATTCTTGGTACCATATTGATTTTTTTCTTTGATAGCGATTTTTTATTCATTTATTTATTTTTAGACCATCGATTTCAAAATATTATTATTTTACACTACAAACATGTGCGTGCATTTCTGTCTCATTAGAAGAGTACTAATTTTGATATAGTAAATAATTCATTGTGGCAAACGATATTCGTTAAATAATGTTTTCAAACAGTTTTCAGAAGAAAATAATTTTATCTATGTCACCAGAACAATGTATGGACACTAATAGTATGGTGCGCTTTTAATATTGTATTACTGAAACGAGGGAAAATGATCGAAAACTTTCATACGAACGTTTGTTGAATTCAAATTTTAGTTGAATAAAAGTACACGGTGGTAGTTTATAGAGCGAATTTCGTATTTTAAAAACTATACATATACATATAATATATTATATTTGTGTATTATTTATGCGTGGACTGTCATCTTCACAGCCGGTTGATCTAAAGAGCGAAAAGTGTAAAACTCTCCACCCCGACAATGCTCTTAAAATAATGCTCGTTTTTTTTTCCTTCTCATCAAATATTAAAAACAACAACAACAAGAAATAGCCACGTCTCATGTCGTTATATTTGCCTAATCCCCTCCCCATGGGACGTTCGTAGCTAATCAGTTTTAGTATAAGCATATGTGTGTGTGTGTGTGTGTGTGTGTGTGTGTGTGTGTGTGGTGTGCGTTGCATAAACTTTCAGAAGAATATTTTCACCTGCTTTTCATATTTCGCACAACTCCGGTCTCGACATCGATTTATATCTGTTCATCGCGAACAAACATTATGTAAGGGGAAAACCCTCCGCAATCAGCCATTATATTACCGTCTGGTGATATAAATTTATTGGAGTACGATGCACTTTCGAAACACCGTAAACGCGTCAAGCCTGTTTTGGTCCGAAATTCGAGTCGAATCATCTACAGTCGCCTATAGGTATGTACGCGATTCCATTTAGCCTTAGTGCGTGCATACCTACATAATAATAATAGTAATAATAACATATAATACTAATAATATTATATATAATATTGAAATATATATATATATATATAATGTACTCGAATTAATTTGTATATGTAATTGAACACCAGTTTTAATTAAGATTGTGATGAGAATTCTCTTAAGTTAGACTGAACAATTATTTCACCTCGTATCTCCAGATTATTAAACCATGAAGTTCTGTGACGGATGGTGAACACTATAATTATTTAATTTATTATAATATAAATAAATTTAACCCCGTGGAAAAAAAAATAATAATTTGAAATAATACTAGTGCAGAGTTTATAACTTCATATTTTGAATATATTTTCAACATATCAATGATTAAGCATAATTAAATAAATAATCTGATAGATTGAAAGGTCATTATTCAAATAAGTGGTATAACATATCTAGAATTGATTAATAGTGAAAACTACGTATTACAATATTTATGTATCTTAGTTAGTAATTTAATAATATAATGAAATGAAACAGTAGAAAATACCGTGGGTCCAGGTACACCAAGTTTTGGGTGATATGACTGCAGGTCGTATATAGTGCGTTCTAAAAACCGTTGGCTATTGAGCTAAGCACTTTAGAAAAGGTTTACTGTAAAAATGATACGGTTATTAATATTATAATTAAAATCATCCGACACATTATTAAAAATATATAATTTTTTACCGTTCAAAACCGAGTGACCCAAAAGACCTTTGAGTGTATACATTTCAGTCGAGCAAGAGTGTATGTGCTTTTTCTGGATACGTGTAAATGAGCTACCTACTCTTAGCCAGCTGTACTTGAACTTTACCGCGTTTTTCTTTTTTTTTAAATTTATTTATACTATGGTCCCTTTAGAAAACTTTTCGTCCGAGCACAATGCAGGTCATCAGTCTATCTCGGGGATCAAAAACTTTTAAAAACGTCTTTCTCTCTCTCACTCTCTCTCTCTCTCTCTCTCTCTCTTTCTCTCTCTCTCTCTTTCTATCTCTCTTGTCTTCACTATGTTCCTAAAAAAAAATATAGATTTATATATATATATATATATCATACCAACTCACTCACCAACAGTTATATAAGTCGGGTCGAGAGAGCGGTACAAATTGGCGTGTCCCCCGCATCCGTTCTCGGCGGTATTTATGAGCGTTGTGCGCTATCTAAATTAAACCTGTCTGTGTACACAGCCATAATATTTTTGCCTACTCGGTGCACACGGGGTTTTGGTTTTTTAATTTTTAATATCCCGTAAAAGCTCCCGGAACCGCGTATACAAATTATATAGTCTCAAGGACTCCACCGTCGCCGTCTTCACTACTATCACCACCACCGCAGTCGCCGACCTATGAATCGACGGCCATCTTTTGGGTGCCGACTCGGGACGTGGCGGGGGGGGTAGGACAGATGATGCTCTCTATCCCAAGCCCCAACGCCATACACAACCACCATCCAGCCATCGCAGGAAATTCCTTCGAAAAATCCGAACAAGAGTCACGATTTTGATTTCCATCGGGAAATAGCGCGGACTAGATCCGTGGAAAGGGTTGAATTATACCCTAAAGACTTCTACGAAAATCGTTCGACCAATGCACACGATTTTCCCATACTGGTTCGGCAGGACGGTATCGAAATGTATTTGTTTTTGTTTTTTTTGTCTGCCTTAGACATCCCCCCCTCCCCATCATTCACGCCCAACGACCCGTTTCAACTTTTTAGGATTCCGCAGTATCGATCATTGCACGCCGGGTATATACGTATTTTACGGTGTGCGTGTGCGTGAGTACACAATGTAACCGTGGCTCGGGCGCGCGGGAAGATTTTATACTCGTGTATAAACCGAAACTGATGTAAACAAAAACCAATTCAAGTCGGCATTGTTATGTGCGTCGGATAACGAACCAAAACGGCGTACGACTATCATGTTTCCAGATGTAAATATTTGTAGAAATACAACGCGCGCATTGCTGTACCTACGTGATGAAGGTTGCGCAGTGTTTAATTTGTACTTAACGTCATGAGACGGGCACGAGAATGATGCGCGGCTTTTAACTATATGCCTAATATGACGTGTGTGTACATGGCGTATCATTGGAAACACAATTAATTCGTTTCGATTGCCGGAGATGATATTAATATTACAATAATAATGCGATTTTGACTAAGGCCGATCAAGTTAAACCATTGTCGAAAATCTATTTCGACGTCAGCGGGAAAACATAATTGTTTCCACTTAGAGAAACGAGTGAATACAAATCGCAGAGTATTTGCGTGTATGCGCTGTAATAGTATAATATAATAGTGATGACGAGAACGCGATGTGTGGAGTGAATCGGTAGAGGACAATGATAATATAATAAGCATAACAATTGTTCATCGATTCGGTAATTTAACTAGTGATGCGCGAAACGAATAAAATATTTTAGGTGAACCTTAATAAGATTTCGAACGGATATTAGAAATGATGACATCGTATTATAATAATATTATATCATGATTCAAGATAAAAATAAAAAAATCGCTTCGTCTATTTAACGAATATCTAGTCGTTATATAGTTGAAAATAAACTGTGTTTTTCGTAATGACCGACATTAATTATACGCCTAATTTTTTCCATCTGAATTTCGGCATCGCGTAGGTTTACGGTTAATGATCATTTATTTCGTTCAAGTTTTAATAGGTGCATACTAATATTATTTACTTGTAAATTTTAAAAAATACGCACATCGTATTTTATCATTATCCTTCGATATTATACAAAAATATAGACGTCGTGTCTAATAACAACATCAGGTGCTCTTATAGTCGCGTAAAAATAAATGTTTACTAAAAGCTTCGAGAATGTCCTGATTAATAGCATTGGTATAAGCATTATATATTTCAATAAAATGTTTTTGGTTGATTACTTGTTCACAGAAAAAACACCAATGGCAGTTTCACATTATTACCGTGAGGTCATTATAATTTTTTTTATTATTTTTGTGTTTTCAAACACAAATATATCAAATTTAATCCAATAGTAATAAATTTAAATAAGTTATAAGTAATTTAAATAATTAAGAGACAATAATATCTAGCATATCCAATATACTAACCAATGACAAGAATAAAAATTCTTCTAGTCAAGCTTTAATAATTTAATATGATATATCAGGAACATTTTTGTACATCACTATATTGGTATAATTTATTTTACCAAATTTATAAACAAACAAATTAGCTATTTGAGATTCTAGTAATAATATATACATACTTATTCTATAAAATTATTCTTACTTATTTATACATAATCATACATTATATTTTAACATGGATATAATATGTTTTTTATACAATTTGTATAGTCTTTTAACAGCCGATGATTTTTTTCACCGATTTTATGGAGCGGCTGATTGGCAGAGACAAATAAAGAACATAATATATCTATGATTTGATGTTATTCTGTGAAACGGAAAAAAAAATAATAATTTCAATTTGTAAATAAATTATAGTTGACATCTATTATTATTGGCAAAACTAAACCTGCTTATCAAGGTGAAAACTAAAACAAAGAAAAAGCTGTGGATAACAAAGATTAGATAAAATATCAAACCACGTACCTACTTTTACCACAAATTTCCATAAAAATATTTATTTTTCTAATTAATATTGATTACAATATAAAAGTTATTGTTTTGATTTTCGTTTAGAATTGAAATACAAATGTACAAATATGATCAAAGTGATTAATAGAGTATTATAATTAATTTAAGCGAAAGTACCTATTTGTTTTATTTAATCATATAAATTATCCAAAACTATGGTTAACCAAAACATTTTAAACTATAATGCACAACAGAGAATATTTCAGATGTTCCACGATGGTTTTTCTTCATCAGCACCATATTTTGAATAACATAAATAGTATAAGATTGGTTTTAATTTTCAATAATTTTATTACGATGTTTGAATATGGTTTAACATAATTTTTGTTAAATACGAATAGTGCGTTGCTTTTGTGGTGAAAATTTTATTTAGACAACAATCATAACTCATAAGTATAAAAATAAACGAGAATAATTAGTTTGGAGGATATTTTAAACACAAGTTTAAAAACAGAAACGTTTTCGAAAGAAAGTGATTTATTATAAATATAACTAGATTATGATATTATAATTTAATTATGATTAAAAAAAATATATATACGAGTATAAACTAGAAAGAACGTTTTGATGTTGATTTTATTTGTTGAGTTACCCGATTATTATATTATTTTCTGCTTGAGTTTATACTTAACGTTATCTATTAACAATATTATAACTTTATTTTGAAGAAAGAAAAATAATGGGAACAACAAAAAAAAAAAAAAAAAAAAACAATGAGTGGTTAGAGGTAAACGAAAACAACCGCATGTACAACAAATGAACACGTGCAGCTAGAAACTTGGGTAATAATTCATTCGTAACACAAAGATGGAATTTTACACGATTTGTGTCGTATAAAGTAACCGTTTTAATCGCCTCTACTCGGATGTACTGACTGCAGCACGTTCATATTATTATAGTGTACACTTTCGGACGAATCCGTTGTTTATAGCTGCGTAAGTGTCGCGTTCCGAATATTTTATTCCAAAGCAGCAGAGTCGGTCGACATGTATTGTACGAATATAACATATTATTATAGAACTATGCAAGGTATTTCACTGTGCGCAGTTAACCGGGTTCGATTTTGGTGTGAGAAAATATTTTACAATTTACTGATAATATTTACCGAACAATGAATTGTAACACGTCGTATAACTTTGGTCAACAGCTATACCACCCCTGAGATGCGTTAACGGTCCACACCTCTTTTTATCCCTCCCACAAATGCATCACTGTCGTCAGAAGGAAGCTTCTTACACCGGCACAATATTTTGTGAATTATTATAGTACATTATTGTAGACCACCATTAGACGACTGCGACGACGGCATAACTCATCGCGTACACCGCGGGCCACGTAATACCGCGCGTGAAAAAAATAATAATACAATCTGCGGGGTTAAAAACAGGGGTAGGTACCGTTCAAGAGATGGACCGGGAAAAATTTTCGTTGGAAATTTCATCGCTATACCAAGACGTAAGAATTATTAATTTTTGAAAATATCGATAACACATGCACCTAAAACGTAATCATTTGGGTTTCTAATCAGTGACACGTATATACTTAGTTTATAAAATCTGTTTACATTGCAGAATACGTGATCGAAATCTCTTTTTTTATCGATTTTTATTTTTTTGGTGTTATAATTTCCCAGTTACCTAATATTACATAATTAAACCTTAACGAAATATTGATACGACAGTGGGGAAAAATGTGTTACAATTATATGTTATAATTATATGTTTATCACATATTATGTTTATGTGAGTGTTTTTAATAATTGCGAAATAATAACATTACGCCTGTTATTATATTGTACTGCTTCAGCATGGTTCATTAGTGATCATTTTAAGTTATAATTCAAACAAACAACCAAGCGTTTCAAATATATTATATTCAAACCGCACATAATGTCGTCGATAACGAATGCGAGCACATAATATTGAAATACAACAGCGGACGAACTACACTGTATTACTTTGACGTCTCAATAATGATGATAATAATATAATAATCCCTGTGACATCAAATCGTAGATAGACCGTACGAAAAAAATGTTTGTTTTGAGTGCGGAAAATCACGATTTTAAACACGTAATCCGTTCCTTAACACAGCTCTTATGTAGGCAGGTTAAAGTAGTTTAATTTAATTTTTTTCTTTCAGATGATTATCGTAGACTATTATAATAATGTACACGTCGAGAACAACGTATGTATTTCATTATCTAAATAAGTTAGAATTATTAATGCGTATGCCTTTTTTTGTGTTTATTATCATTATCATGCGCACGTCCCCGGAGTCCGGCTTTGGCTTTGACTGCTATAAGGCTTGAATCCAATTAAACACATTGCTAATGTCCGATACCTATATAACATCAGACCATAGCAGTGACGACTTAAATCGCATTAGACTGCGACGCAGAGGCCTTATGAATTTATGATTTTAAGATTTTTTTTTTTTTTATCGGCGAGAAGAAAGATTCGAAAACAAAAAATACCGGTACGCTTTTCATAAAGTAAGCGCCCCGTTAGTGTACATAACAGTATAGTGGAGTATTATTTTCTCTCTCCCTCTCTCTAACTTTTCTCTCTCTGCCATCTCGTAGACCGTAAAACTGCGGGTAAAATCGCCTTAAAGGCGAAACTATACGATGGGGGAAGTTGAAAACGGAGAAGAACTCCTCGATGCGTAATCCCGTGGATTTATATATATATATATATATATATATATATATATATATGTATAATATGTATTATAGCCGTAGCAGTGTAAAAACGGGCTGACAACAAGCAGTAGTGCGTAACATTTCGAAAATAATAATTAATAACATTGTACGTGAGCCATTATTATTATTATCATTGTAGTGTACTCGGTGGCAGCGTCGACGACGACGGTGGTGTTGTCACACAGTGAGACATGCGTATGATGAATGAGACACGATATATATTATGTTTAACACTATTCCATTGCACACACACGTTTTGTATTCGACTATTGTCCACCGGTTTCCGATGTGTTCGAATTAAAACAAACAGCCTAGTCATGTTGTCATAAGGTTATACCATATACGGGATGACCTGGTCAGTATAATAATAATATATTATAATGGTCGAATTGTATTATTACTTCTCTGCTGAGATATTTCTGGACCATTTTAGGGCCATACTCAACACAACTGCAGTTGTCCTTCGCAGGATAGTCACATTCGCGCATTATACACTCGAATGTGATAATAATAGTGATATTATCACTTATTTTCGTTATTGATTACACTAAAGTTTTTATAATCTATAAAAGGAAAACAGATTTTTTCAAAAATAACATTAAAATCTAAAAATGTAACACACACCCGTAAAGTGCATTGCAATTTATTTTTTACGTCATTAAAAAAATAATTACTTCTTAATGTAGTTATTGGGAGTGGAGGGAGTTTAATATAATATGGTCATTCAACTATTGGGTATATTATTTCTAATATATAAAGAAAAACAAATCATATTATATATTTTTTTTTTTTTATTAATTTTGGAACAGACTTTTTTTGTAGTTTTATTTATACAGAAAATACTTTGATAATGTTTTTATATACATATTTATTAACTAGTGTTGAATTTCCTAAATAGTAAAAAAAACTCAAGGCAACGATAAATTCTCAGCATTGCTAGAAAATGTATGATTTTGAAATTAATTATATTGTGAAAATAATCTTAATATTAAAAAAAAATCATAATAAAATTATCCACATGTTATGCAGCTAATCTATACAAATTACAAAGTCAAAATTAAATTATTTGCATTTATATATCGTATTATCAATAAAAATGTGCAACGCATGTAATATATCATGTAAATGTATAAAACATAACATTTGCGATTTCTTCATTAATTTCAATGATTATTGTGTACTCGTACTATACTATTCACGTGTAACATATTAAAAACAAACAATATTGTTTTAAAAACGCCGAGAGTAGAATGGATTAATTCGATTTTGACACGATGCTATTTTTTTATTATTTTATTTTTTTAACGATCCTCAGAATATACTATTGTTTATCGCCTACTCCAAGAATACGCTACTGAAAATATTATAACGATTTGTATGGGATGGTATTAAATAGGGATTTATGTATGGAATCATCGCTTCAAGTGTTTGAACTTTGAACACTGTCATTTCTTAGCCGTTTTTTTTTTTTTTTGTGTATTCAAAACGATCCTTGATGCTCTAACATTACAACAGTAGTCGTTCGACTGCAAGTGAAAAAAAAAAAATGCGATATTGTGGTAAGCCGCAGCGTCACATATGCGTTGACGTTAAAATATTATTATTCGGTCTGCGGTGCATATCATGCACGTGTTGTTCACCTGTGAGGCTAAAACAGTGACAGTGGTTCATCGGTTGATCCACTTTTTTAGTCGTTAATAAAAGGCCTAAAAAGATCATTTTTCAAAATGTCATTAGGTCGCAACAGCCGTCCGCGAACCATGTGTAATACGACGCGCTGCGAAAATTCTCATCGTTATATTCACAACAAAACAAATTCATACGCGCGCAGGTATTTCGCCTGCAGTAAACCATGGCTAGGACATGGAATAATTTCCCGTGAATCAGTTGAACATTGTATTGGTCTGCGGGGACGATCGACTTACTCACGGGTGTAAGTCCGTTCCCGAGGTGTCGCACTACGCGTAAATTTAATAAAATATACGCGTTGTCTAATATGACAGCAAAGCGGCGCAGGTAAACGCAAAATTGTCGCGTGTACTACAATTATATTCATGCCAGTGGCGGCTCGTGGCTTGGACCCCCTACTAATAAAAAAATTAATAAAAAGAAGAAAATTGTATGTTTATAAATTTTTAAAAAATCAATTATTAAACTGCATTTTTGAATAGTATATAATATACCCTTTAAAATTGTATACATATTTTACATTTCGCAACGCAAACATTAAATATTTTTTCTCGGATACCAGGAGTGTATGTGTACGGCACTGTACGCAAACAAACACGAGCACTGAGCACTAATCAATTTTTGCCAGAGTACGTACAATATAACTTATAAACGATAGCGCGGCAATAGTGTATACATGCGGGTACGTTTAAACTGCGATGTTTATATATATATATATATATATATATATATATATAATACGGATTTTGGACGACCGGGTAACGTCATCCATACAGTTAATATTAGTTGATATTTATTTTTAAAATTATCTACGTATACGCTGGTCGCTCGTTATCGATTATTATTTTTAAACACATATTAAAGTACTATTATATTATATGATATGTGAAGTCTTATATCGTGTACATTCTCATATCCGCAAATACACAATACGCTTTTTGGACAACAGCAGCATCGTCCGTGAATCGTGATAAAAATTGTATTTTTATCGTTTACTACGGCCTGTGATAATAGACGTCAATCTCACTACGTCAGGCCTTTGTTCATTACTCCATAAATTATATAATAATATTTACAATAATTTACTTACGTACTATGTTTAAAATACTTTTACGAACAAAATATTAAGCATAAAAGTAATAATATGTGTATACTGTATTATTGTATTACTGTATTAACTATATTATGTATTATTTTATTATACGTATAACTAGGGCTATTATTTTTAAAGTCGCTCCTCCACCACCAGCACCCACAAGCCGCCACTGTATTCATCGCATTGTAAATGAAGAGTACGCCTGACGTCACATTGTACGAACGTACAAATACGTAGCAGATTTGCGTTTATTAGTTCAAATGCCGTGTTGTTAGGTTTAATATTAGCGTAAACCGATTCGTTATCGTACGAACATTATCCGTGTTTTGTTGTTGGCACTTTTTTATGATATTTTAATTTAGAAGCAAGCCAAGAATTATTTCAAATTTTAATACTCCACATGCGGGCGTGGTGTCAATCTCTTTGCGTCATCCAAATTTTGGTTAAAATCATTTTTAACATGGAAAAAGAAATGCGGCACATCAGTAAAAGTTATCAAGAATATACAAAATACAGATTTGTACGGTTCGATTTCGATGAGAAAAAAAAAAAATCCCTCCCCCCCTCCCCCCCGAAGACGACTGCAGAGTGCACACGTTAATACACATAATAGTTGTTGGTTGGTGGTGTGTGTACATCATAAATACGATCGAAATAAAAAAATATACGAGACCTGCACGCCTGCAGATATTATTATTATTATTATTATACTATTATTGTGTTGCCGACGACAGACGCACGGCTCACCCGGTCTCGATAAATCATAACGCGCACACTATACTTTACGTAGTATATATAGACGTGGTTATGTGTTTAGACTGCGAGTTGCTATACGAGCGCGCTGTATACCATATCGGTCTTGAAGTCGTCTCTGTATACACGCGCGCACACCAGCCAGCCACTCGGCGTGTTAATCTTCTTATCAACAGAACCAATAACGTCCCTCGGGACACGCGGCGGCGGCGGCGGCGGCGGCGGTGGAGGCATCAGCCCCGGCTCGTTCATTGCCCGCAAAATCCAATTATCTCGTTTCCTTTTTAACTTTTGCACCGCCGCAACCACCGCCGCCGACCAAGCCGTTATACGACTCGTGTCTTTTGAAAACACGCTAACCCCCTCCGATCCGTCACCAGCGGAATTTTCACTTATCCACTGACGCCTTAATGAAATTCGCCAAAAACCGAACAGTTTTGCGGCAGATTGTTTTTTCGCAATTCCTCCACACCCCCACCCCCCCCCACTCCCCCTCACACACACTCGCGCACTACAATATACAAATACAACGGCTGCGGGGACGATTTGCTCGCGATGGATGTAGAAATAAATACTGCATGTGCGACGTGTGAGTGTGTAATGTATAATGTATATAATATATAATATATAATATATTTGTTACGGCAAGTGTTCGTAGGACAGCTAATATTGAGTATAGACAATACTTTTGGAAAATCGTTTAATAAAAAAAATTCGACTGATACGAAATACTTGAAAATTTATTAGAAGATTCCACAGAAGCAGTTCTTAATTATCATTCAAAAATTATTAAAATCCATAAACACAATTTTTTTTTATAAGCGTTCGAATATTGACATAAAATTACATGTAAAACATATTATATAATATAATATAATATTCTAGGCTTACAAATCATGACGGTTTTGGAATTTGCTCTAACTAAAAAACCGAATAACGCAAACACTTGAAATTTTCGCCAAATGTTTATATTGACGTTTTCTATGAATGATTAAGTTTTCAAAGTATTTTGACTTGTTTTGACTTATTTATAGACAATTTAAATTTTCGATTTTTGTAAGTTTCTTTTTAAAAATATCTATAAAATTTATTTGGCTTTCTGAAAACTCTTGAAAATTTAACACAAGGTTTATTATAAGTTATACTTATCATAACTAGCAAATATCGGAGATCGATTTACTCAAATTTTTTTTATAAGCCCATAAATTTCAAAGTTGTATAAAATATGTTAAAATTGCAATGATTTGCAAGTTATTTTGTAGTTGAAAATTCATACATTTTTTTCTGTTTATACTTAAGGTTCAAAATTTTAACACTGGGTCGTCCATAAGTTACTCTTCAAAAAGCTATAAAAAAATGTCTACTGGACTTTAAGAAAAAACATTTTATGACCGTTTGAAATTTAAATTTTTACGAACTTGCATACTATTGCATTATATTTCAATTTAAATATAAAATACTATATTATAATATACCCATTTTAGACCAACATATCAAAATTTTATACCTAAGTCTACAAAACAAATGGGTAATCTTAACACTAGTCGATGAAATGAACTTTATCCGACCACTATCGGCTAATGACCAAGTAACATTAGCCCTAAAATTAAAACTATTTACAGTAATTATAATACAATATTTTGAAATTGAAATTTGTAACGAATATTGATATGTTGGATAGTTGGATATAGGTGAGCTATGCTTAGTGGTAAGTAAAATAATTACAATATTATAAATATTATACACATTTGTGAAAATGTTGATATTATTTTAAAATGTTATGAAATAATTTAATTTCAATTATATCAATAAGTTTCCACGTAAACATCGGATAAACTATTCGACCTTTTGTACCTGAAGTTGATAGAAACAAAGTAGATCCAAGAAATATAATTTGTATCATTAGAGATATTGACAAAAATTCAAATTATAAGCCTAGAAACAAAAAAGGTACACTTACCCAATAATACTCAAGAACTGAATTAACTGTCTGATTAAAGCATCTCATTATTCATCAATATAGAAGATGTTTCAGACAAATCCAAATCTATGAGATTGCAAACTTTCAGTTATTATTAGGTCAAGGTTTCCCAAAACGTTTTTGTAAATGTGGTTGTATTGAGTAGAACATGTGAATGTAAAAGTTTTTCATTATTATGTAATTCAAGGGAAAAAAATAAACTAATTCATTTTTTTATGTATCTATTTTTAAATCGAAATGTTCGTATTACTTAAATCGTTTGATTATTTATACGTACAATGTAATTCAATATCGGTTGATAAAGTCCGAAATTTAGATATTGTCCACCAAACGCAGTGACTAGTGATTAGCCGGCTAAACTTGAGAATAGCCATAATACCCCTAACACTAGCCGTAACATACGTATACGAAATATTATTATGTTTGTCGTGTTACGTGAACGCGGGCAAGCTTCGTTTTCGATGGTTTAGGCAAATGTCACCGCTACGCCAATAATCGTAGTATCACGAGTATGCCCGCAGACCACGCGGTCTCGCCGCTGCTCGAGTGGGATCGTTTGCTCGTGACGGCGGGTGTCATTATCATTAATCATACTTATAGATTTCGGCTCATCGGAAAGCGATGCATGGTTTCACTCGGAGCACACAATATTGCCCGTATCCGTAGTATTATATAGAGTAGCTCCCCGAAGTATACATCATCGTATACGTCATCATTATAATAATCTTCGTCGAGACCTTTCATGTCGTTCGGAAAACGCACGGGTCTGGTTTTTTCGTATACGCGCGCTCATAAAATCGCACAATTTGCGTATAACGTGCGTCAAGTGTGAGCTGCTGTATCGATGTATATGATACGTAGATGATTGGATTATTCAATTACCGAATAACTAAATAGTGAACATTATAATGGCAACACGACGCCGTATGTACACATCGAGGGCACTGAATATTGATTTATCGACAATGTTTACCCCAGAGGCGTGCTCAACTTTTTCCTAATGGGGGGATGAACTCAGAACTGTATTTTGTTTTGTTGAAATTCATATACACAAACCTACTAAACGTGTTTGTTATAATGTACATATACATATATATTTAACTTCAGAAGTACCTAAGTAAATAGGTAAAATTTAATATGCTATGAGCATGCCTATATTCGTATACATAAAACAATATGGGTACTACATGAATAAGTATATTTTTTTTTTGCCGTCCACATAATATTAGGGCATTGAATTATAGAAGTTTTTCCTATTTTCTTTTATCTTAGATAATCTATAAACATTTTTTTTTCATTTGTATTATAAGTACTTGATTTATTTATATCAAGCATTTTATTTACACACCTATCACTGACACCTACTCATATCAATGTTAACGGCTATGATAATTGTTTGTTTGTAAAAATATTAAGAAAATGGTCAGAATTTAGAACATCAAATTTATGGTAGTTTCAATCTGAATGATTATAAACTATCTAAAAACCACTGAAATACACTTAATAGTATTAACAATTTATTCATAATAACATTTGGTATATAGATACTGTAAAACTCCTAGAGTTTTTTTATAAGCATCAATTGCTTCAAAAACTAATTTATTGAATAACTGATTTCCTAGTTCATTAATTTTTTGCAATAAGCACCATTATTTTTTTTTGGGATTATCAAGCCAGTTTTTTTGAATTGGCCATTTGTATTGAAATTTTAAACAACTTGAAGATTTGAACAAAATGATGAATGTATTGATTTTACAATGATGTGTGTATTTTTTTTGTCTGTCTGTCATCACGTTTTGGAAGGAAAGTGAATCTTGGTGGTTTAAATAATCAATAGTTTTCAAAAGCATTGGGAAAAACTCTAAAAAAGTAACAAAATAGTAAAAATTTTAATTTAACTCTAAAACGAAAAACTAGTATATACAAGGTTAAATTTTCAATGTATTTTGAGTTTTTTTGAACTTTTTATAGACAGATGAAATTTTTGATTTTTTAATTATTATTTTTTTGATATATCAATAAAAATAATTTAGATCTTGAGATTGTATATAAGGTTTTTTATACATTGTACTTATTGTAACTAAAAAAACCATTATTATAATATTTTTTATAATTTTTACGAAATTTTTCAAAATTGCAGTAATTTGCTAGTTATTTTGCAGTTGAAAAATTAAAAAGTTTTTGGTGATCATTTTCTTTTCAAAATATATTACTAATTTTTAAACTATTTCTATGCATTTTTAATTTTTAAATAATTGATTTTTAATTTTTTTTTTTTTTTTTAATTGTCGATTATACTTGAAAATTTAATAGAAAATTCCATATAGGTTATTATTACTGTTATCCAATAATAAAATTATTACAATACATAGGCGCTGTTATTTTTTATAAGCCTTTGAAGTGCAAACATTGACAACATTTTTCAAATTCATGAATATATTATTTTTGTAGGTACAATTTATAAAATGTTATTTATTAGAATCTTAGAATCAAAAATTAATTACTTAGTTGTCTATATAAGTTCAACTTTAGAATAATTATAAAAAAATCGATGATATTTCTATAAAAAAAATTCACAAATGTCTATACCTAGTTTTAATTTTCACAAATCAAAAATTCATGCATATAAAATAACGATTTACTATCAAACAATTTTAGATATTTGATATTATTAAAAATGTATAAGTCGTAGAAACTTGAAATTTTTCAAAATGCTCTAATTATTGTTTTCTTTACAGAATTTAATTTTCGAAATAATTCACTTATTTTTAAACTATTTATAGGCTTTTGAAATATTTAATTTTTTTAAGTTTTATTTTATAAATATTGATAAAAAAATGTTTGCTGGGACAAAAAACTTAGAAACCTGATACAAAAATCCACATATTAAATTGGTCTTACAGACTTTCAAAAAATAATTAAAATACTTGCTGGGGCATAATATATGCTAGACTGACAAATCATCCTCGTTCAGAATCGTATTTCGTATCCATTGATACCTATCATTACATTCAAATTTAACACATCCATAATAATGACCTACTCTATGACCAAAACCTACTCCTCCATTCCTACTAAAAAGCAGAGCAAGTTCCTATTAGCCTATTATTTTTTAAATTTTTTTTTTTGCTTAAAGGAAACATATGTTGGCATTGGTGTCTACACATTTTTTAAGTACTTAAACATTATGTGCATTAGGTACTAAGAACATTTTTATTTTACCTGAAATAAAATCTGATAATGTACGATCAAAAAATAAACTTGAATCATTTACAATCACAGTTTCAGTCTTTCAAGCATAGAAATTACGAAAAATAGTTTGGCAATTAAGTATGTGTAGCAATATAAAGCAATATAAAATAATAGTTATATTATAGCATATTAAAAATATGGATGTGAAGTGAACCAACGTTATTTTGCCAACACTAAACAAACACATAAAAATATTTCTTGAGTGGGGGGGGGGTGCTCATTCCCCTCTATGACCACGCCATGATATTGAAATTATCTCAACTATTATTACATCCATTTTTAATAAAAACAATAACACTTTTATGAGTAATTTTGTTAAAACATGTGTAAAAAAAATAATAAATGCAGTTTTTAATCGTTATAAATGTTTGATTGAAAAATATATGTTGCCAAATATTCTGGATAACCTGAGCTAAGAAAGTTTTGAATAAAATCAAGGGATGTGAACAAAATAACATATCGTTGCAAGGGATTTTTTCCGTACTTATTATATTTTATCTTATAATTTCACAACACTTGTATCGATTAAATGCTAAGTTTAATTATGTATTTTAAATATGTAGTATTATTCTTAATGAAAATATATTGAAACATATTATATTGTAAGTTCGCGTATCACTTTGGTTACATTATTCATCTATATCAATGTTTTAACCTAATTTGCTTACAGCCTCGGAGAAATGCAGTGTATGGTAACAAGAAACCTTTATAACATCTATTAGACATGTTCGTCACATTATGTCTTCATAAATGTTATCATTCCCTTGATAACAGAAACTTGTTGACATTTTCCTAATAGCATTAACTATCATCTCATCCGTCTTAATTTCTATTCATCTTCCCTGCTGTATAATTATGTACTATTACATACATTATAATATATGTACACCTATAGGTTTTAACACTTCAAGTAAAACACAATAATTGTCGTTAAGAATCTCAGCAAATCGACGAACAATGTCCAGAGGAAATTCAACTCTCCATCATGCACGTTTTCTATTAGCATTATTAATATTCTATATACTATATAGGAATAATCAATTTATATATTTTTCCCGTGCACTGTGCGCAATTCTAAAATCAAATTAAAAGGTGTTTAAATACTATAACCGTAAACTACAGTGAAATTTCCATATAATGAAGTTTTTGGGGAAACCAAAAAAAAAAAAAAAAATAGCAATATAGAGAAATTCGTTAAATAGAATAATATATTTTTTTTTCCATATTCTTTATTGTTTTAAAGTATATCTATTATATACTGTGTATTTCTTAATCTTTATCTAAAAGAAATAATCAGTGATTTAGTTTGTTTATTATTTTAATAAATTGTACTGTTTTTGTATAATTTGACATAACTGAGTTAAAAAAAATTTCATCAGGAACATTTGCTTGTTGTCTGTCTTAAACCATTTCTCTCAATAGAAAAAGCATTTAGTATCTTTTTTGTGAGTTAAGGTAATTCTCCTGCATGTTCTCCTTTGTTTTCATTTTCTTCTTCTTTATTTTCACCATAATTCATTTTTTGAATTTCTTCCACAACACTATCGTCAGTAAGTGATTCATAAAAATCAATTTATTTATCGATGTTCAAATAATCTTGTAAAGTAAAGCCGTGAAATTAACCGGCTTGTCTATCAATGTCTTGTCTTCATCGGAAATAATAAAATCATAGGCATTTTAGAATAATATTTAATATTTAATAATAACAGTGTTTACAAAAACAGATTTGTTATCGAATAACTTATTTGTTATATAGAAACATAAGATTCATAATACAGAGATAAATTTACGCATAATTAACAATGAAGGTCATGGTTGTCAAAAATAATTCATTAAACAGAAAATGTCATTATAGTATTACTGTACAATATAATCGCATAGTGATATAGAAGTAAATGTCAAGTGTTTAATTAAAAATATTAAAAAAAAAAACGCAAATGTGCTAAAATATATTATGTGTTAAATTTTTATTAAAATAGCCTATTTTGCTTTGTACAACTTTGCCATTGTAAGTATTATGGTTATTTTGAACTTTGCGAGAATACTTAGATACAATTGAGTAGAAAAAATAATTAAATATAAACACTCAAATATATATATAACTTGATCATTTTAAATAACACGTTTTGAAACATTTCTAAATTAAATGAATTTTTTAGACGACTATCTTCGTTATCTTTTAATTTGATAAAATCGTATATATATATAGCAATTTTAGAAGTTAACACAGAGATAATACGCACTGTTGGCCAGGGGGTATATATTCCATCGTTTTCCTTGTTTTATTGTCATCGTCATCATTAAGTCAAAAGGAAAAACGTTTTATTGCCTTTTCCGCAAAGGGGGGTTTTATTATATCCATCCCTTCTTTCGTTTATACGCAATAATCATAGCGACGCCGAACAGAGAGGATAACCTTTTCCAGAATCCAAACATCAACGGCCGTGTTTAATCGTAATTATCGAAACAACAGTTTGTAAAAGTTCTATCGATAAAACGATATCGGGACACTGTAATAATCAAAGTCATCTATATTTAATAACGGACGTGTAAATAACAATACATATTATATAACAATTTAATAAAAAAATATACATTAAATGGCCATATCATCATTATTGAGGGTGCCTAATGTTTCGCTGACAAAAATGCCGAGGAAAACTTTCCTTGGTATAAAATAAGCTTTTTATAAACATTTTCGAAAGAGATTAAAGACAAAGTTAAATAAATATTGAAGTCGTGAGTTGTTTGTCACATCGAATAAAAATACCGTTCGGTATAGCTGTAGCTGCTGCAGATGATCAAAGTGAAATGTCTAGTAACGAAAAGTTCAAGTTTAAAATGGAGTAATTTACTACCGCATTTTACTTTACAATAAGGCTTTGTAAACTCCCGATACTAATATATTATTCGAATGAAGAATGGAAATAAATTAAACCGAAAAGTTTCGCATGCGGCCTATTAGTAAACATTTATTTCGTTGTGCCGTAACGCGTTGTGATTGTAGCCAAAGATATAACATATAAAAACCAAACGCATTGTGGCCGGGGAAAAAACCTCTAATTTGGAAAAATATTTACTGACGATTTATTGCGCAACGTTCATCCATAATGTTTACGTATACTTACGCCTCATTACGAAATTAACACTGTAGGTATTTAAATATTGCATAGATGTATAGCCGTATAGGTGATTCAATGTAGAGCGTTTAATAGTTTGCAAATTTACAAAACGACGTGCATGCAAAATTAACGAAAAACGATATTTAGTTATTTGTATGCGATTAAATATTAGTACGTTAGAATTTGGATACCATAATTATTGCCCGTTCTACTTTTCAGTCGTCATTTATAATTTATGTTCGCAAAAATAATAATAATAATGAACATTTGTTAAAACAAAACGTATTTCTTTCGAATTTTATCCCCGATGTAAAATATGTACTGTCGAAATAAATAATTTAACGAGGAAAAAATGAAAAAAATACACGAAAAAGTTTTACTCATCGTTAGTCTCCGACGCGTATATATTATAATCTATACGTAATATTTATTTATATTATGAATATAACGATTACGTTTTTAAAATCAGTTAAAAATTAAAAATATACAACACATACACATTTATATTCACAGTTTTTAGAGTTCACAATAATATAACGACACGGTTGAACGAAATCGATGTACATACTCACAAAGTGGTAATACGATATCTGTAGTAAGTACCTATAACACAGGGTAATAACTACTACTACGATAAATACTAATATTCTTTTCATAAATTTGTGTTTTCAATAGAAACATTTTTAATATTCGAAATTATTACTGCGTAGGTAGTGCGTACTCAAAAATTTTTTGAAGAAAAATATCATTTTATAACTGTTTTTTTTTTTTAGGTGATAACTTTCGAAGGATTTTTTACTCTTTTTAAATAACCTTATTCATTTTTAATTTTATATCCTAAAAGAAAAAAAAAATCATTTTGAAATATTTTAAGATAAGCGTAACATAGTATTAGATAATATTCTATAAAATGTTGGATCGTCTTCTAATCTTTTAAACGCATATATAATTACATGACGTGCAATCATGTTATTTGACAATATATACAAAATTATACATAATTCAGTTAACATTTAAGTTTCAACGATTATTGGTTTTCGAGTTTGACCAAAAAAATAGTCAAGTTAGTCGAGAATTAATATTCTGTAAATTTTTTGTAATTTTTCCGACAGTTTTTCTCAAAAATATTTGGTAAACTGTTGATAAATTCAAAAAATAACTTTTCGAATGCACAAAATATATATAAACAGAATTCCCTTGAAGAAAATAAACATTTGAAGATCGGAAAATCTCTGTTCAAAATCGTGTGATCATTCGAAAAAAACCGTAGGCCTCGCTTTGCTGTACAGTTGGGGATGGAGTGTACCTCGTTTATAGGATAGGTCATTATTACAATGGATTTGTTAAATTTGAATGCAATGATAGATACCATTGTATACGAATAACGATTCTGAACGGAGTTAATATATTTGTCTAAAATGTGTGTATAATAATATAGTATTTTATATTTAAATTGAATTATAATGCAATTTCGTAAAAATTTAAATTTAAAACAGTCATAAAATTTTTCCTCTTAAGTCTGGTTAAATTTCTTTTATATATTTTTGAAGGTAAGCTTATGGAAAACCTAGTGTTAAAATTTTGAATCTTAAGTATAAACAGAAAAAATTTTATGAATTTTCAACTACAAAATAACTTGCAAATTATCGCGATTTTAACAAATTTTATACAAATTTGAACTTTATGGGCTTATAAAAAAAATTTGAGTGAAACCATCTCCGATATTTTTTAGTTACAATTAGTATTACTTATATTTAATCTTTTAATTTATTTTCAAGAATTTTTGGCCAGCCAAAATAATTTTATAGATATTTAAAAAAAGAAACTTACAAAAATCGAAAATTTAAATTGTCAATAAATAAGTCAAAATATGTCAAAATACTTTGAAAACTTAACCATGTATAGAGAACACCAATATAAAGATTTGGTGAAAATTTCAAGATGTTGCGGTTTTTCGTTTTTGAGTTAGAGCATTTTAAAAAAACCGATATAATTAGTCAGTCAAGAATTTTATATATTGTATTATATTTTACATGTAATTTTATGTCAATATTCGCTGTTCAAACGCTTATAAACCAAAATTGTGTCTATAGATTTTGATGATTTTTGAATGACAATAAAAACTACTTGTGTGGAATGTTCTATTAAATTTTCAAGTATTTTGTAAAAGTCAATTTTTTTTTATCACCGATTATAAAAAAAAATGTAAAAAATTTGAATATTTTAAATGCCTATAAGTGACTTAAAAATCTATATAATACTTTAAAAAAAAATATGACATAGAGGAAATCTCTATCTTAACAACTGGTGAAAATTGCAAATTTCTGGGACTTATACTTTTTGAATTATAACAAATATTTAAAATTGTTTGACCATACATCGCTATTTTATGCAATTTCGTAAAAATTTAAATTTCAAACGGTCATAAAATTTTTTCTTTGGGTCCGGTAGAAATTTTTTTATATCTTTTTGAAGATTAGCTTATGGAGAAACTAGTGTCAAAATTTTGAACCTTAAGTATAAACAGAAAAAATTTTATTAATTTTTATCTACAAAATAACTTGCAAATTATCGTGATTTTGACACATTTTATACAAATTTGAGCTTTATGAGCTTATAAAAAAAATTTGAAAGAAACGATCATTGATATTTTCTAGTGAAAATAATTTAAGCTTATTATAAACCTTGTATTCATTTTTTGAGAGTTTTTGTCCAGCCAATTAAATTTTATAGGTGTTTAAAAAAAAAAAATTTACAAAAATCGAAAATTTAAATTGTCTATAAATAAGTCAAAATACTTTGAAAACTTAACCATGTATAGAGAACACCAATATAAAGATTTGGTGAAAATTT
>JAIPRK010000181.1:0-85189 GCA_025469195.1 Chaitophorus viminalis
TAATAGTAAAATAATACAAATATTTTTAAATTGTTAAAACTCATAAAAATAAATATAAAATTAATATAAATTATGACAAGTTCCAACCATGACGCTTATAGAAATATTAAAAAATCCTGTTCGTCATACCGCTGCCTTATACCCCTTTAAAGATAATACAGTATATCTAGGGGTACTCTTACCTTAACAAAATCGATTTAGTACGGCCTTAGATAAGTGTTTGCACTTGTGGTGTATTTCAATCTGAATAGACTTCTCGAATATGGTGGTTCATTTTAAACTATTAATTAATTTAATACTGTTTCACTATTGAAGTAGTATAGTATAAAAATTAAATATTAATAAGATATTTTGTTTTAATATTATTTATTATTATTTATTAGCAAAATTTATAAAAATAAATTTTGGATATTAATAAAAATTAAAATATTTTATAAACCTCGGTATAATAAAACTAATTTAGATAGGTAATATTTATTTGACATAGAGTATTACCGTCATCGGTGATGCCTGCTGGTGCAGTGTGATTCAAAATGCCATTTTACCAAAGATAATAAAATTAATTATTAAAATGTGTGATTTGAAGAAAATTTCTTTTTTGTATCAGTATTTTTTTTTTTCATTTAAAGAGCTTTCTATGTTATATCACTATTCATTTGTTATGATATATATGTATTTAAACTGATTTAATAAATTTATGTCTGAACATAATCTCGATTATTAAATTTTTCCCATAAACTTCAAATATTTGGTGTTATTTATAACAAATATAGTGTTAACCATTTTGACAAACAAATTCATTTTTTATTTATAAATAAGTTTGTTATATAATAATATAATTTAGTCTAATGGGCCATCTACGTGATTAGTGCCATATATAAATACAATTTATCTACGTACATACTAAAATCACCAAAGTTTTGTACACTTATTGTTGATTATTTTCTTTATAAATTTTAAACGTCTGTTTTAGATTCTAAATGGAGTAAATGTATTGATTTTACAAAGATGTGTGTTTTTTTTTGATGACAACTATTTGGTCAGTAAAAATGCTTTGTTTTCCTTAAAAAGCAACTTTACTGAAAGGAAAAATGAATGTATATTATATTGGGATATTTTAAAAGTTAAATATTTTCAATACTTTTCAAAAACTTTAGGTAAAACCATAAAAAAATTACGGAAAACATGAATTTTTATACAAAACCCCTTATTTGACAAAATAAATTTTTTTAAATGCTCTAACTCATAAATAAAAAACTGCAAATATATGAAATTTTTTCCAAATATTTATATTAGCGTTTTCTATACATAGTTATGTTAAGTCTATAAATTTTATGTGTAACGTATAATATTTTCATAATAATAATTGATAATTTAGTGGCTACGATAAAATAGTATATGTCCCAGTTGTCTGAACTATTGAATTAAAGCTTGAGCGTTAAAGGGTTGGGCATAACGTAAAATATAACTAATAAATTTTGTAAAGGTCTTATTTATACAAGATGGAGGTAGGTGATACATAAATATTTATTAAAAAAATTGATATAACGCTCAAATGAACGCGTTCATTTTGTCCAAGAACGTGAACGTGAACGCGTTCGTTTCAATGAAAATGAACGTGAACGTGAACGAGTTCAATTTTTAAGTGAACGTTCTGAACACTGCTTATAAAATATAATATATTATTATATACTCATAATTAAAAAACGAATTTTTAGGTTTTTACATTTCATATATTTATTGACTTTTTGCAGGGATGATTAAAAATATGGACAATTTTGAATTTATCCATTACAGTGCTTGTAAGAAAAAATATATTTTATGTATTACCACATTAATATTAATATTATAAATAATGATTACCCCGCTGCCGACCACCCACCCATAATTTTGACCGGAGCAAAGCTGCGGTCTTTTGATTGTTCAAGTCGCGTTCTGATAAGAGTAATAACCACTGGTGTATCCTGAATATGTTTCATTTTTTTTTTTTTTTTTGGTACGAGGTGATTAGTATTTCTTTTTTATTTATTAATTGTATTTTATTTGTAAATATTTGATTTAAATAATGCTATTTGTGGTTATTCGAATACAATATTCGACAATTATCCTGGCTGAACACGATATAGGCTACGATCGTAGTGAAGGAAAGGATTTTTTTTTATCGTGTTTGAGCCGTACCGCCATTGTATTATCCGTAGCGATTGTATGTGTTCTACCGGTAGAGTAACGATAAGTGATGTATATGCAGAGGCAGTAGTATATAGTGCTTGTGTCGGAAACCATTGCGCAATAGACGGATATTATGGTGCAGGAGGCGTGCGATCGTCGAGGCGTAGCCACAGGTAGAAGAGACGTGCATGGGGGACGAGTAAGGTTATTTCTAATTGTCGTAATGTGGAATAATGCGTGCGGTTTATTTATGTTTTTAGTTTGGAATTCGTTGTTCACCGGGAACCGTACTCGGTGTGTAACAACGTAGAGGAAAAAATTGTACTCGGAGAAGTAAAAATATCGAGATATTTCAATTATTTGGCTAGTCTACTACCCACGAATTCCGTTTATTCCGATACTTTTCTCAACGTTGAATAATTACGTACAATAATTATTTAAGTTAAACATTTTTACTCATCTATTAACCCACAAATATTAGGTATACAAGATGATTAAATTCCGTTTAATTAAAGAAACACTATCCATAACTCGAGAAAGGTGCACTCATGATGAACGCACACGTGCAGAAACTATCGGAGGCCGAGCACGTACTGCCACTGCTGTAATACATGTAGTTTGTTTACAACCGAATCAATAACATAGATACTAATTACGACTAAATGTACTGATCAATATTAACGGTTTGCACATTATATTTCACTTTTGAATACTGTAACCACGATTGTTCAAGTTTATGAAAACTATAGTGGCAAATATAATGTGACTATTTTTTAATAATTTTCATGATAATAATAACGTATACAATTATATAACTATCGGTAATCAATATAAAAGAATAGTGAAAGTAAACTGTTTATCTGGCGGACATATAAATTACTATAACCGTTACGTAGGTACATCTCTAGACGTTCGGAAAATAAAGGAATAAAACAATCCTCAATATTTTTCAAAAAAAAATCCACTAAGAGCATACTTCCATACTTGGTAAAACTTTTAATATTTCATATTTCCACACATGATAATTTTTTAAAATCTAGTGCATTGTAATTAAAAATTTAATATTTTAAATGTTTAAAATAAAAAATCGTCCTTATACTTAAAATCCTAAAGTAATGTAAAATAAAATACAATAGTATATTGAATTTTAACTAATAAATAAAAATTATAAAAAAAAAAAATTGATAATAGCAATTCAAGATATTCTTTTTTTTTTAATAAATTACGATATACTTCACACACCTAATCGTATTCCAAAATAATAACCATAAAATAAATGATTATTTTCAAATGCAATTGTTTTGTCTCGTATAAGTTTCCACTTTAACATAAATTACTATTCTCGTCAGATTTAAAATATTATACTTAAATATAATTATATAATACAATAATATAAAAATAAATGTTCTTTTAATTATTTGACTTCCATATTTTCTATACCATAAGCATCTTCCAATTTAATTAGTAATTAAAAAAACATTCGAACTTATCACCTATCTTTTGGCCAGTAAACCATCTATCCTTGTCCCCAAATGTATGTAAAAATTTCGTTATAAATATACAATAATATAGAAATGAATGATACAACAGTTCTGAATAATTGGTTTGACTTTATCGAGAGACTCTTCACTTTACACTTAATATATCACCATTCTCCTGGATACATATATTATGGTAGAAAAAAAATACTTTGTCCAACAGTACTACTTGTGATATATGTATATAGCTTCCAATGGAATTCAGTTTCTTATGTGTTCTTCTGAAACTACGTAAAATTCTTGCATTCTCTTATTTCTTATTCTTTATCTTATACATGAAAATGGCTTCATTGCCTTTATTGACTTAATAATAAAATATCTCAATCTTATACATTTCTTGTTGAATCAAGCGTACCACAAATATCATTCCATTCATATTTTATATTCAATTTTATCAAAAATACCGAAAATGAAATAAAAATATAACCATTACAAATTCGATTAAATTAATGAAAAATTGAAAAAATATTTATTTTATACAATTGAGTATACTAAATTTAATAGTATATAAACTCTAATAATTTTTATTATTTAAGGGTTATTCTTATTTTTTAAACTTTGCTATTAAATACAAGCGGTCATATTATGCATGAAATTTTAACTATAATATATTAGGTTATCTTAATAATGTCAATAGTTATAATTATTATTTACATTTGTTTTTGTTTTATAGTTCAATGGTGAAGAATTCCGTGAAGAATAATGTTTCAATATTTTTTAAATAAAAATTTCTATATTTTAATATATAATATACAATTAATTCAATCAATATTTGAAATTCATAATAATACATTAATGAGCATATTAAATTTGAAAGTTTAGTTATATCCAAGGATTGCACAGAATCATCTTCCGAAAGTCATAATTCATAATTGCTGTCAAATGTACAGTGGTATATTAATTATTTTAATGGTTTTAAGTTTTAACAAAACTGAGTGACATGTACAAGGTGGGATAATCATGTTCCACCTACCCTTATATTTTTGGATTCATCATCTTAGCATACCATCGAAAAAGCAAAATGATTTTGAAGTTTGGACAACCTAAATGTAATTTAAGTATAAATGAGTTTATTTTAAAAACTCAAAACTAAATTTATATTTAATTTAAATATAAATATATTTTTTTTTTGTTATTATTAGTCAACAACCGTTGCGCCATGTTGGTTTGGTAATGGTTTTCTAGACTTTTGTGTACAAGAAAAGTTTGACTGTGGTTTTCTGTTGCCATCTGTGTAAAGGGGGTGAAAATGTTGTTTTTGCCAAGAGAGGGAGGACGCCCGTTGCCGCTTTTGACACAGCAATGTACGTTGGCACTAACACCTTATTTTGCTGAATCATTCCATTGTTGTTATATTAATAAAAAAAAAAAAATTCTTTAATAAATTTAATAAATGCAAGTTCGATAGTATTTAATTTATGGGTGAAACGAATAGTTATATAAATATTGAACCAATATTCAACCGATTTTATCTTGTAAAATACATTTAAATTTTAATGAAAATAAATATTAAATTAATAATAGTTACAAAAAAAAAAATTAAATTTTTAAATAAATATTTCCGTAAAGATTGAAATACCTTATTTTAATCGTTCAAATAGATTTATTATATTATATATAAATATATATATATTAGAGGAAATAAGTAATATAGAAAAAAGTGTTTAAATAACCTATTATATGACATTTAAAGTGTTTCAATTAACTAATATTTTTCTTGACTGTCGTATGTCAACTATATAAACAATAATAATAGAATAGAATATTATTAATTTATTAGGATATAAAGAACACTTTTCAAATAGTATGATATGAAGTGTACTTATGTTAGAATTTTAAAATATGAATATATAATCAATGTTGTATAATATGTATCGTATTTTAATATCTTTACGTTTATCAATTTTTAATTTTTTATTTTCAATATCAATACAGGAACAAACTAATTAAAGAGAATCCGAAACTATAGACGGCGCAATGTATAGGCAAAATAGTAGCATTAATGATATGTTCATATTTCGATAGTGTACCCAGGAATGTACTATTATATCATGAGTTTTTTTAATTTTCTTTTCTTTGCCGTTGTACATGATTTTGACTAGAAGTAATGCTTCGACAAATATATTTTACTTTAAAATAATATTATTAAATAATAAGGGCGATTTTATTACATTTATATACAATCAGTAGCATATTTTATTAAACAAAAACAAAACATCAATTGTTGCTTTGAAATAATTTAACTTGATTGTACCGATGACGGTAATCACATTTTTTAATTATTGATTTCACTCTTAAGCTGATTAAAAGCCCATTAGTTTAAATTATTCATTATCAAAGTTTCATAATATAATTCGATGATAAATGACGAAAAGAAATAAAAATATTTTCTGTGTCCATTAATTGTTTTTTGATTTCGAAAACCACTTATAATATTAATAAATTATACAAGACTCAGTAGATATATTTATTCAAACAATTCTCCGGGAATTGTATTGACCAATATATTGTACTTTATAAGTTTTTGTAATGGAGAGAAAACTAAATGAGTAGAATCTTAAATCTCTTACCATTAAAAATAAATAAATACGTTTACAGTTTTATTTATCTATTTATCATTTTTATTATTTTAATGCAAAGAAAGTAATATAAGACTATCTATAAAAAATATTAAAATGTATAGATCTTAAATGCTTTTGTTTTCTATTTATCTAATATTATATGCATTCAATTTTTTTATCACACCTAAACCTCTGGAAAAATCATTTTATGATTCAATAATTTATAAAATTTCCATGAAATTATCTTAATATAAACCATAAAAAGTGAAATTTTTTTCCCTATTAACTATTTACATCGTTCATTAATATTATAGCTTTTGGTACCATTTTTTAAGTTCAAGTTTCACTTGGGTGGGCTAATTTCAGAACTTTGAAAGCTCATATCTCTACTTTGGTTGACTAACAAATTCTGGGAATAGACTAGCAAATTCCAGCAAATCGAGACGAAGCTTATGGTACCATTTTTAAATTCTAGCTCAACTTGGGTGGGCCAACTTCAGAACTTTGGAAGCTATATCTCAACTTTAGTTGACTAGCAAATTCTGGGAATGGACTAGCAAATTCTATCAAATCGAGACGAAGCGTTTGAGAGATAACATTTTTGAGAGATTTGAGTTTGGTGGGTGGATTACCTAAAGTTGGCTCACCCTGGAATTGTAGGGGATATAATGACTAACAAATTCTGGAAATGGAAAAGCAAATTCTAACAAATTATTTGCAAAATATTGGCGTGATATTGGAATTGGTTTTCCATAGTTGGTGGACCAACTTCATGGATGTAAAAAAAACGCCTAATAAAGCTTATATTTTTTTAAAAAAAGTCAATATTGCTTAAATTCAAATTAATTTACTAACTGCGGCCCGTCCATAATTCTTAAAAATGGTGTTATAGGACCTTTTCGAAAACCTATTGGGCCACGATGCATATTACATAATAAAACTTTTTTTTTGAGTACACGTTAATCCTCAAATATAATAGTGTGATATTTAAAATGCTTCCAATTTCATTAATTAAACATTAGGTATGTGATAACATTTATTTTAAATTCGGGGAAAAAGTACTATTTTTAAATATTGTCATAAAAAATTATTATCCTTCTAAATTTGTATTACCTATACATATTATATAATACAATATTACACGTATATTATATTCATATATATATTTACGATTATGTTCATCGCATGCTATGTCATAAATTAATTTTAAATACCTACTATTTTTTGTTTCCTTTATTCAGGAAGTTGCTCTATTAAATTACTATTCAAATTTAGCAAATACTTTTTAGTTAAGAAATGAAATGTATAATATAATTATAATAAACCTGAGAATATCATGTAGAAACCTTATATGAATTTGATACATTACTATACTAAAAACAATCCATCTTTGAACACTCATCATGAGTGATCATTTATTAAGTGATTTTAAAATTATTCTGAACCATTAAATACTTTTAGACCGTAGTAGGTAATTTAAGTTATGTAACTTAATAGAAAACTTATTATAATTATTTAATAATTGGAAAATCATCTATACTAATGAAATATTTAAACTAAAATCTGTGATTTACCAATGAGCAAAATATGATTATTTATAAAAATAAACGGAATGGCAAAGCTAATGAGAAATGGTAATATAAGATTTTTTTGCTTATACCTAATCTTACACTGGTTATGGTTCAAAAAAATAACTTCTACTAAACAAGTCAAAGTTAACCTATATATTATTTTAGGATCCACGATAAATTTATACACAAAATTAGCTTTTCTCAACTTCAACAACAGAGAGTTTAGGTAATACTATGAGCTAATTATGATTGCGGAGAGTACACAGTACCAATATTGTATAATGAAGACTCGATCATAAGCCTTGTCTTAGGGTTTTAACAGTGAGCTAGATAATGAGATCAAAAGGATGTCACGTAATCACGTTCTGAAATTATGCTTATACAACCGACGTCTTAAAATAAACACAGTATAAAGATATTTTTGCTTTACATCATAACTTTTCTGTGTAACATTGCAACCAATGACTTAGAATACAAAGTCGCGTTCCGCAAAAAAAAAAAAAAAACAAAGGAACTGTCATTTTATGTGATTTGAAACTTTTTGAACGCTATTTTTACATTTGGTATAATATATTATATATAAAAAAAATGCTGTGATGTGAAACGGTGTATTAGAACCACGACAGGAATCAAACTTCAATTATTTGTAAGTTATTTTTTTAAACTATCTAATTATAGTATAGGTACGGATACTGGAATATTAAATCGACCAATAACTTTAAGCCTTGATCATTTAACTATCTCGATTCTGCTTTTAGAATTGCCTAACTAAAATGTCCGTAGGTCAGCATAATAAAATCAGGAAACACATAGAAAGATAAATTTGTAAGTATAATCTTGTCATTTTGTATTTTATTTCTTGTATTTGATTTTTATCGATATACCTAATTTGAAATATTTAATTATTTTTCATAAATGAAATTCATTTTTACTATCTAACCATCTTTATCGTGATTAATAGTTAACAGGTTAACTCCTTAATCAGAGTATAATATTCGATTTCAACGATTTAGATCACAATAACCGACAACGACCGCGAAATATAACTACATGTCAGCAAGTGTGTTTTGGTGAGTTTAAGAAAAAAAAATAAAAATTAATAAAACTCAAATATAATTACTTGATATAATTATTAAATTTTAATAACTTGAAGACGGAAAAAAGATCATATTTTGTAGAACCTCATAATGTTTGTAAACATGTATGATAAAATACATCCAAGTGACCCAAAGAAAATTACCATATAATTTGAACAATGTTCGTTGTTGGAAGTTAGGTGATAAGTAAAAGTGAAAGAGAATTAATGAGTATTTTATAACAACAGTGTTTTTACCGAAAAGGTTAAGAGAAAGTGAAGGAGATGAAAAAGATAATGCCATTGCTTAAATCGAAAAAAATTAATCAAGTTCTTGTGCAAAACGTTTTTATTTTTAGAAGCCTTTCTCAAGAAAAATAATAATAATAATAATACACACATAATATTATAGTCTTTGACTTTCTCAAAGCCCTTAATCTTCTTTTAAAAGGATATCGCCACAGGCAATTATCTATTTTTATCTTTTGTTGTGATCGTGTATACAATTCATCTATTGTATGAATTGTATGATCGATTATTAACCGTGTAACTGTGTAAGTATCGTGTGCAAATTGACAGTTAACGTAAACGGAATGTACGGTTTGTATAAATAAGGTCGGTGGACTCTTTCCGTGAGGCCGAAGAATTAGTGTCCACGTTTCATCAAAACCACATTTCTGGGTTCGGCCGTAACGTTAGCAATTTGTATACTCAATGGGAGACTTTTACGCGTAGTAACTATTACCATAGCAATATAAACATTCTCAGCGAAGGAGGTTTACTTGAGTTGTAATATATTAAACAGACCATAAATACGTATATTATATAGTTGTTATTGTAACTTACATAAGATCGTTTTCCTTGATTTTTCGTACACGCATTGTATCCTTAAAAACTGTTCTAAAAATATCGTCGGATCGCTTTTAAAAGTTAAAAGTATTTTTAAACATATTATAATATATTTCTATTTCTATAGAAATCAATTTACAAACCAATAATTTTACTGGGTAAAAAAAAAAAAATGTTTTAAAATAATATATATGTAATACGTGCAGGTTCATACAAAAATATATTTAAAACGCTATTTTCAAATGAATAAATGTCCAATTGACATAAAATACATTTTGCTTGGGGTAGTTAAGTTTTTATGTCTAGAGTTAAAAAAGTATAATAATTTATCCCAAATGAAAACATAAAAACATAACTAATCTACAAATGGATAAATTGGTGCTAGGGTTTTTGGTAATATACGAGTATGTTATGCAATAGAATAGTAATATTAGACTCGGTGAATACAATGAAATACAAAAACAATAATAATGAATTTTATTTTCAACATATTTCAATTTTATTTATATTTTATTTACTTATTTTCTTTTATAAGCAAATAATCAAATAAAATTAGACCCAAAAGAACCTGTTATTAGAGGACATTATGTAGCTCAGAGGTATTCAAACTATTTTATCCCACAGCTCCATTGTGTAATATTTTTACCTTTTTCAAATCATTAACGACAAAAAATAATAACGGTTGTATGAATACATTGAATATGCCTATTTATTTATCAGAAAAAACTATCGTTGTATTTTATTAGTTTGTACTTACATTACATTGGTTTCTGGTTGTTCGACACGGCTCCCTTCACTTACTTCCGCGACGTCAAGAGGAGCCATGGCATACTGACACATTGTTTCAAATGTTTGAACATCTCTGACATAGTTGTTAATACAGATATCAAACCTATAAATTATAATGTAACAATAAAACGAATCAAACATTTTGCTATATTTCCATTTACTAACTTGAGTTTTATATTATTTTTAGAATATATACGTTTTAATTGATAATTATATAGGTAAATATATACACATTTAAAATGTATTACTGTATGTTTTCCGTTTGATTAGAGAATATAAAAATTGACATAATTTTAGCTGTTGTGTCGATAAATTGTTTAGACATTTTTCATTAAGTTTAATTATTCTTTATAGGAACAAATCTATGAACATTATGTTGAAATCATAAAATTAAATATAATTATTACCATTATCTCGTGTTAAGTAACAACACATAAAACTAAATAAGCGATTAACATCAAAACGTAATTTAAATGACATAATATTGATAAACAAATTATATTGATTATAAAGCTTTTATTTTTTTCCCTCGTCGTTCTAAGAATTTAACCTAGATTGTGTTTTAAAGCAATCGAAATGATTTAAAATATAAATAAAAGTCTTATCTATTTGTATAGCCGCTTAAATAAACACAACACGTGATGCTTCATATATTGAGTGTAATCAAAGAGTTGCTTGGTATTTAATTGAGAAGCGAATTGAAAATGCATACAATTTTAAAACACATGATTTGTGTTTAAAAAATTCATAAAAAAGTTATGAAAATGAATCTTTATGTGATTTTAAACCCATTTAAATAGTTCAAAGAATAATTTATTCACTACTTATTTAAAACTATATATCAGTGTTTACGTTTGAAAGAAAACTCGAGTCCTGTGTATAATTCATTGTTCAACAGTTTTAGGGGAATAAATATAAACTATTGACTCTTTTAGTTTTTTTTAAAAACAGTTTTTAACGGAACAAATAAAAATAAAAAGTAAAGCTTCACACGACATCATCTGTATTTATTTGGTGAAAAGAGGACAAAAGATTTTGTTAGGAATCTTTAGGAAAGTAAAACTGTTTATTTTATGAACTGTCTATAACAATGACGGGTTTAAGAGTTCAAACTCCAAATGTATCAATAACTCTAGAAACACGAAAAAAAAATTAAAAAATAATTACAATACAGTTTTTTTATGTGTATTTTAAAGAACTTTCTGCATAATATAAAATAAAATATAATACATTAGTTACCTAGTGATTTTTTTTTTTTACGAAGTAATCTAAGTACGTTTTATTTTATTTTGTTTTGCTATATAATATATATGATAATTATTATAACTATGAACTTTTAGAACTTTAGAGCTTTGTTCCCTATTGTTTGGAAACATATCGTGAAAAATAAATTACAACTCATACAATTATTGTGCTATTCAATTATCTGTCTAGGTATTAGTAATTATTACAACACCGATATTGCGGACTGAGTTTTAGTTTTTTTTATAAATGTTTCCTTATAGTTATAATTGTTGTTATTTCTACAAATTATACGATATGTTAAAAAACCGACCCAACTATTTTAACTACACATTGTTTTTTATGTTTATATTTATTTACTTGAGAAACGATAAATGTTTGAATTTGAACGCTGGCCTTAAATAGGTTTATTGGTCGTTTTTATGGCATCTAATGATTTTGTAGTCTTTCGGAAATAAAACGATTTTAACTCAGTGAAGAACTTTATACCTTGTATATTACAGTTAATTCTGCGATTTTAAACCTCATTACTTTTAATATATTCGATTTTAAATTAAGAAAATTAACTACATTCTATTTTTATCAAGCCCCTGAAGTAAGTATTTAATTAATTTTGCCAAAAGATTAATAAATTCATATAGAGTGATTTTTTTTTTGATATGATCAAATGCTTACCTCTTTTTATGGCCATAAAAATGCTTAAATCTGTACTTTTTTTTTAAATTCAAGTTACCACATAAACTAAGTTTTTCATAATTTTTTTTCCAAACACCTTAAGGATTTTTTCTGTGAATTTTGTTGTATGAAAATCGAAATTTGAACGAGTAGTTGAGTAGTTTTTGAGTTCTTAAATTTAAGTATTAATTCATTTAAATTGACTATCGTGATATGATTATAATAATTATCAAGAATGAAATTAAATTATATTGTCAGTATATACCAACAATTTGTAAGGTTCATAATCTTTCTTCACAATTCATAATTTTTCCGAAGTCACAGGTGATAAATAATGATGGGAAATGACTTAAAGTAAGAATGTGCAAAAATTCGACCTATATGACTGGCACTTATTGATATTATTTTTATCTTTTATGTAAAGTATATAATATTATATAATATACACAGTTACAATGTATTATTGTATTTCTGTATAAGTTTTAAATTATGCATTATAGTAGAGTTGCGTACCCAATGTCGAAGCTAAGAGTTAATTAGTACCTATTCCAATTGTTTTAGATTTTTATATGAAATTTAAAATTTGGGATAATTTGGAAAGTCCACATTTTTACTACATTATGTTAAAAATTGCAGACAAATTAACTGGAAAAAAATGTATTCCCATTTGAAAAACAAAGTATAGAGTGGAAAACTTAGTTCTTAATTTAAACATTTTTATAGCCAAAAAAGAGAGTGAGTATGCTTAAAAATCACACTACATAATATTATAGTGTAATTATATATAATAAATGTTTGTTTTAGTCAATACTATAATAGTACTAACAACTGATACTGTACACAAGTAGGTAGTTACTGAACTCATGGTATACCTATATTTTTTATTTCATAAATTTGTAATTTATGAACAACTCTTTCCATATTCTTCTATAACTTATATGTCATACATTCTGATACTAGTTAAAATTTTAAATCTTCAATAATTACAACTATTATAATAACACGATTACTTACAATATACTATCATACATTCTATAAGCGAAAAAAAAATAATAATATTTTTGTGTAATTTATTTTAAATAATGAAAACTTATATCCCTGCAGTATACTTGAACGTTTAACATTTTAACATATGTTAAACACGACTTTGTTTTTCTAAATGTACGATACGGAAAAAAATAAGAAAACAATGAAAATAGTTTTATTATTCTTTCTGAATTTACAGGTGTTTTATTGGAATTAAATCATACGAAACATTAGTCGTAGTAAGAAAGTGAAACATGTTTTTTAATTTTTATATTCATAATTATTCGAATTCATAGTAAATACCGGCGAATGTGATATTTATGTCTGTGTTTAAAGTCTTACATAAGCTACTGCACTGAGCCATCGAACGACGACAAGATGTGCTATCGTTGTACCGTGTAAATTATAATAATATATTTATGAATATAGAATATAATATCGATCGAGGTTGACACAAAATATATGGTTCTGAAGAGATCGTATGTTTTCAAAACGGCGGTGTTGTATGTCATATGGTTACGAATATGAAATTATATTACAATATTTATTTAAACAACATATTTTAAATTCAAATCATTCACAATGTTTCATTTATAAATTGTATAAAACATATTTATATTTTATATATCATGAACTTCATTAATCAAGTAACTCCAGCATAATGCATTAAACTATGTGGAAAATATTGTTCCGTTAGGTAAATAACATTTTCAGTGAGATATAGGTAGATTTTATTTCAAATATTTAATTGAATGAAAATCCAAGGCATAGAGAAATAGTATTTATAAATAGTGAACACCACGTTGAGTGCGAAGGTTGACGAAAATCGACAAATGGCAATACTTACTGAGGATTCACACCACTATTATTAAACGTCTGTCAGTTTTATTTGGATTCTGATTCCTCATCTCCTATTATATTTTTTCATCATCTGATATCTGTCTAGAAACCGACGTTCTGAAATTCGATGGATCATCTAATTTGTTTGTAAAATGTAAACAATTTGTGAATTTAATTTAACTTTATAATAATATAATTACATACTTGTATAAATATTAAATGTCTTAGAAGGAGAATGTTTAAAGTATACGTATAACCTATATCATAATATGTACACAAAGTGTTTCTTGAATATTCAAGACTCTTAAATTGTTGTGTACAGCACTAAAGCTACACTAGTTTATAAATCTTAAGAGTACATAATATAATACTATATGTATTCTTACACTCGAGATATTATTATTTTAGTTCTTTGAATCATTATCTTTGTTTATGAAAATAATAAATATGATTAGGCTGTAATAACAAAACTATAAGTTTTCATTTTCGTCGGAATGTTTAAAAAGTAATATAATGTTACCGATAGTCATTATTATCGAAAAAATACGATTCTTGTAATTATTTTAATTTTTAATCAATTGCTTAGTTGATTAATTTAATTTCACCCGAATTATACCTACACGGCGTCCAAGATTTAAAATTCGCTTAGATGGACGGTACACAGAAGTGATTTGAATTTCGCGATGTGCATGAGTAGCGTATCGTGTTGCAAACAAAATACGCTTGCCGTTGATTCTCGAAGTGAAAACAAAATAGTTCTTGTGAACAGGGGACGAACCGCATTGTACTGTAGCATTAAACTTGACGCGGATTATTGGCCAACGCAGTAAACGCGTTTCGTTCAATTTTACCAAGATCACGTGATAATTAAATAGGCGTTTACGTCCAGCCACCACGTTGCGAATAATGGCATTGCAGCTGTAACTGTATTGAAAACGACTAATCACGATAGTTCGCATGATTTTATCAACTCGTTTGGGATGACGGCTACTTTCATAAGATATTTTTTTAGTAACATTATAACATTTGATTCGGATATAATTGGTCGTATTCAGTGTAGATACGCTTTGTATCATTCCATTTTCAAACGATACGTTTCGTATTTCGTATATATTATGCATTACAATTATTAGCTGTAATAATTGTTCACGATCATCGACGAGTGGAGTCCAAATGTCTTATCCTTGACGAGTCAAATATTTGGAATGGAAACTTACAGTTGTTTATGTTGTGTTAAACCTTTTCGATCCCGGTACACGCGCGCATACGTTGATAAAAAGCAAATTTATAATATTTTGATGTTTTAATACGTTGAAATCATCATGGCAGAAGGACACACAGTATATAATACGATGAATCAAATATACTTCACGACTAGAGCAAATATGTTCACATGTTCTGCCATTCTATTTGACCATACTTTAGTTTAAACGGAGATAAAATGCTGGTTCTCAGAACAACAGTATACGAGCATAGATATATAATAATAAACTAACATATAATATTATCTTCGTCGTATGTGTATACTGTATATATTAATAATTTTCATAAAGTACTCTCTGTCAATGAATGATATTTTGCCTTTTAAGGCTTAGGACTCACATTCAAATGATTGAAAAGAGAGGGAAAGGTCATATCATTTTTTTCACCAAATATACTAATCCGATTTTCTTTTAAATTTTCAGCATATATATTAAACGCTTTTGGTTAATCACTGCAGTAGTTATATTGGCGGTTAGAATATTTCAAGAAATATAATTAATGCATGATTAATTTTCCTTTTAAAGACCGATAACGTGATTTGAAAATATATGACTTGGGCTCTCACTTAAACCACGTTGTACTGCTATATAAGTTATGCTTACGTGACATGATAAACGACATATTTAAACCTCCATTTTCGGAAATGAAATTTACTTCCAAAGTAAGTAAATTGATTAAACTTTGTTACAAATAAATATTTTTATAAATATTTTCATTAGTATTTATTTTTATTTTTGGAATGAAACTGTCACGGAATATTTACACCAGTATATTATTGGTACCTATCAACTCGTACAAACTTTAATGTATAAGAACTACGACCAAAACATAATTAATAATTCATGACTTGACGAGCAGCTGGTGGTTATAATTCATATTGTATAGTAGATAAACATTATCGATTGTAAAAAGCGTATCAAGTATTTTTGTTTGTGCTCAAAACACTAAACGTATTTAAAAGAAAAAGTAAACCTCCTTATATTTTTGGCTTCTTTCCAAGCAATACATAGTCTCATAGGTATTATTATAAAAAAAGTGTATGACACACCAACATATTGTGTTTTTGGAATATTATGTAGGTACCGATAAACGCCATAAATGTTTTAGATTCTGAACGGAGTGATGGGATCTATTGGTTTTACAATGATGTGCGTTTTTTTTTTTATTTTTTTTTTTTTTTTGTGTCTAAGGACACCTTTTTTTGGTAGTAAAAATGCTTCGATTTTCTTAAACAAAACATTTTCTGAAAGGAAAGTGAATGTAGATAGTACTTGGACAAGTCAAAAATCTAACTTTTTTAATATTTTTTGAAAAAATCGAAAATAACGATAAAAAAATTACGAAAAAACGGGAAATTTTACGTAAATTCAAATTTTTACAAAAAACATTTTTTTAAATGCTCTAACTCAAAAACGAAAAATTGCAACTACTCGAAATTTTTATATTGGTGTTATTGGTTATATTGTTAAGTTTTCAAAGTATTTTGACTTATTTATAGACAATTTAAATTTTCGATTTTTGTAAAAATTTTTTTTTAAACATATATACAATTTAATTGGCTGACCGAAAACTCTTGAAAATGTAGTAAAGGATTATAAATTATACTAATTGTAACTAAAATATATCGGAGATGGTTTCACTTAATTTTTTTTATAAAGTTCAAATTTGTATAAAATATGTTAAAATCGCGATAATTTGCAAGTTATTTTGTAGTTGAAAATTCATAAAATTTTTTCTGTTTATACTTAAGATTCAATATTTTAAAACTAGGTTGTCCATAAGCTAATCTTCAAAAATATGAAAAAAAATTTCTATCAGACTTAAAGGAAAAAATGTGATGACTGTTTGAAATTTAAATTTTTACAAAATTTCATACAATTGCATTATATTTCAATTTAAATATAAAATACTATATTATTATATACCCATTTTAGACTAAGATATTAACTCCGTTCAGAATCGCTAATCGTATACAATGATACCTATCATTGCATTCAAATTTAACAAATCCATTGTAATAATGACCTATCCCATATACGAGGTACACTCCACCCCCAACTGTACAGCAAAGCGAGGCCCATCCGTTCTTTTTTAAATTCATCATCATTTATTTGTCTACGTCACCGTTGTTTGTATTTATTTAAATAATATATATTTAACATGTCCACGGACTTCTAATGAACTAGATTCTCATATCCGTGGACAAGAAAAAATCGGATATCACAAAAAATGTATTCAATTTAAACATATGACAGAGGTATTATTTTATTAACTTATTGTTTTTTTTTTTCTAGAACGCTCAAGTCCAAAACACTTTAAGTGAACACGAAAAATGTATAACTCTATGTTAAACTAATATTTTAATGTCATTATATATTATTTTTTAATTACATATTTCTACACATTTAATCAAACGAAACACTAATTGTATAAACATGTTTCGTGTTAAAACAAAATAAAACACTTTTGCGGTACAGACAAAAAATTGTAACGCGATAAAATTAATTGTAACATATTATACATAATTTTTGTCGTGTGACTATTAAAAATAAAATTTTTCGGCGCGTTGTTGTCGGCAGCGGTGACGGTGGCGGGGGCATGCCGAGAACGGATTTCGTAGCACGTGTGTTTTCAATACATTTGTAGCTTCTCGCATAATAAATACTCCATGTGGACGACGATTCCAATGGGATATGTGACAACTTAATGGTCAAATCTTTTTACCAAAGTGTTTTTTTGGAAAACGAGTAAATGGCCATAGAATGTTTGGAGATGTCGCTCATTCAATCACTGTTGGCACGCTAAGGTTTCTCTAAGCACCACATTCGTTATTTACCACCGGACGTATATGTCACCATCAACCCAGAGTCCGGACCAAGTTGATTAAAGTGGATACTTATTTCACCGGGTTCGAATATTTCATAGTTGTGTGTGTACATAAAATATTCAGAGATATTTTAGCAACACGTCATACGATCAAAATTTAACAATAATAATAATAATAATAATAATAATACCTATACTAAATAATATACTACAATGTGTGATACCGAATGCAATAGTGCAAATATTGAAGTTAATTAGTTAGTATTAGTATTTTTCTTTTTACCGGATCCTGTGCTATCTAGTGATACTACAATTAGTTTTTATATACTGGACAGAAAACGAAAATAAAAATCATGAAGGATAAAGATTTATAGTTATAAAATAGTTTTATAAAAGTAATGATTTCTGTTTTATAATTAATTTATTAATACTAAAAAAAAAAAAAAAAATGAAACTATAGTACCTATTACTAAATTCAAATACTATTTAATGGATTTGGAATATATAACATACTCTTCATATAATTTGTTATATTTAATTGCATACGTTTGATTAATTTTTTTTTTTCATTGAAACTACCGTTAGGTCTTCGTCAATGACTTGTCACTCAGAGGGAATAAAGTGCACTTGTACCTTCTACTCTATAAAAATAATTTTCACGTGTGTAGATGTAAAATCCCAATGGAGTGAGTTCAGTGGGAGCAGTTTAGAGCAATCAGAACGAGATCAGGAGAAGAGACTATAGAATTAATATTGCAAAATGATTTTTGTACTGAACCAGGTGCGTTCTGATAACTGCGTGAATTGTAGCCAGCTGTACGACCATGGCACCACATTGATCTAATTAATTGATATATTTTTATAAGTTGACATTGATGGTTTTTTCTAAAAATGTTATCGTCCACTATAAAGTTATATAAGTTCATGTTAATATACATAACCACGCAACAATGATTGGTGTTTAAACTAAAATAAAATGAAAATATAACATATGACCAACATCGTATTCTTATTTTTTTACTGAAATTGGTAAAATATTGAGAAAATTTTAAAACAAGCAGCAGCGAGAATAATTAAAATCGTAAACAGGGTATTATGTTCAATGCTGCAGGTTTGATGGATAAAGGAAAACGTAAAATGTTCGACAAAATGTGCGTTGTATATAAAATGTCAAATATTCCACCCTTGACATTGATGATAATGAATGACTGAGGTAATCGAATTGCCTTCGTACACGTTCAGAGGCAATTCAATCGACTAAACGACATGCTACTAAGCGACTGACCTAACTATGATATTACCGCAAGGGAAATCAGGGCAGTAGGTGTGGACCATATTAAATTGTTCGTTTTAGCAAATATTTGACACTAGATGGTAAATCTACCGGCTAATCTTTAGGTAAATAGTGACGCAGGATGTATCGAATTCAATGCTTATTGATGCAATAATAATTCTATTGGAAAATGAAAACTATTAATTTATTATTTTGTTGCATAGCTATTGTATCGCGTTTTTTCGTTTTTTTCATATTTACTTATATTTGTATACCACATCAAACTTTCGGCAATTGAAATTTAAAAAATATTATTTAATTATGACATACACTTTAAAAAGTGATATTCCATTATTCTGTTTTAGTAGTGTGGTTGATGGTGGAAGAAACGAAACGGTTGATTATATTATTATTATATTATATCTCAACACTCAAGACTTTTTTATCTTCAGGAAAGAAAAATCCCTTTACAAACAGTTGAAAATAATAAAACTTAGAGTCAAATGGTGTGATTGGATATTTTAGTGTTGATTTTATAACAATTATTAATGTTTAAGCAGTTAAATCACAAATGAATTGAAAAAAATTAACTTTATATTGAGTTAATATGTCTTATATAATATTTTTAATGAATAAGTAATATTTTTTTTTTTTACTGGCAAACCGAGTTACTGATATCAAGTTGAGGTATAACTGGTATAAGACATATTTTTGAAATATCATTTTAAACTAGGTTGGTAAGTAATTTTCGATGACTCCTTTTGCAAAATCTTGTTAACTATTTTAGATATGTACATTTTATATGTTTGATTATGAAGTATACAATGTGCCTTAAATTACTGATAATGATTTATATTGTAGTACCGTACTCATAAATTATTGAAGAAAATAAGAAATTAAAAATATCATAAAATTGCTCTACCTAAATAGTTTATTTTCCAAAAATAATATCAAACAAATATATTAGAAAAATAATTCTCTAATATAAATGCTGAAACAAATATTTTTCTAAACACTATATTTATCATAAGCATTTATTCAATTTGATTTACGTTAATTACACTTACCCTGTAACCAATGATAAGAGTATATTAGAGTACACAATATTAATTTAAAACAATATCCACCCAATCATTAAGAAATCATTTTCATTTTACTTATTAATTCAAATATTATAATAAAACGTATCTTTAAAATATGGGTTAATATGGACGGTTTAAAAAATTATATCTGCTGTAACATTCAGTTATGTCTAAGGCTAAGGAGAATGTAAATTTAAAAAGATATTTTACCGAGTTGGATATTTATTTAAATGCATAAATATATATTTAATATGCATACATATTAATGAAATATTTAAATTTAAAATGAAATATCAGAATGATTGGTTTTATGAACTCATAAGTATTCATATAAGAGTTATTTGAATCGTGAAAAAAGGTGAAATACAATTCCAATAACAAATAAATGCATAAAAAAATCTAAAAAGTTTTGAAACCCTCGATCTTATTATTCGTGTTTTTAATATTATAACTTGCTGATATAGTTCACATTTTATACTATTGGAAACTATGAAATTGTATATATACTTTTTCATATAATCAAAATATAAGCTTCAAAAAAATTTAAACTTTCAATTGACGATTTAAAATACATTTTTATACTTTTAATAGTTTTAATATTAGATCAATATTGTTTTCAATTAAATAAAAAATAATTATTGAGCAAATCATGCTAATTTTGTGTGTTATTTTAAATTAGTTGTATATCGTATCTATAAGTCGGCATATAGCTGCTGATATCAGTCGTTTCACGAATGTATTTTCATTGACACGGAAGATGTAAATATTTGTCTAATATTTTATTTCATGATGAATCCATATAAAAAATTTAAAAATAAATATGTTTTATAATTATTTAAAGGCATTGACAATTCTTTAAACTACTGTTATATATTGCTGTTTACTCCATAATATGTTGTATGTCATACATGCATACATAATATTCATCATGTTATTATTTATAACCTCCATTGTAACATTTTTTTTTTGCACTTAGTAATAGTTACTGATATTTACCCAGTATATTATTATTTTTATTATTATTATTATTATTATTGCAATATTTGCTTAAAAGAGAACAAATAATAGACTTTGTATAAATATTTCATAAGGAAGTTAAAATAAAAAAAAAATGCAAGTACGAAGCAAAATGTACTATGTAACTTTTATGTTTAATAAAAATACTAGTAAAATTAATATAGGTAAATATTAAATTTTTTTGTATCAAAATAACCTATATTAAAATGAATCTATAATAACATAGGAACGTATAAATTATTAAATATTGACAAATATGAATGTTTCTGGGTGTACACGTTATTATACGTATATATTATAATCATTTTTCAGGTTAATTAATAATCTATTTTAATTCCATTTTAAATTTAAATTACGTACCATACCAGTACTACCAAAAAATGATGGAACTCATTAAAATTGTATGTTTCACAATGATCTATTGTAATCACCCAAGTGGATAATCGTAATATGTACGAGTATGTACTCCGTTTTATGATATAAATATAATACATTTTACATCGATGAATCTATCGCCGCGACCATCACGGATTTATCTATCACGTGACGGTACGCTTTTGCCGCCTCAGGACGAGTATAAAAGGCCAAGATACAAGGCGAACCGATACCATTCAATGTCTGTCCGGTGTCGTAACAATACCTACCTAGTCTGAAATATAAGTCACGAAAAAACAGTCTCCTTACCGGACTCAACGTGCGTTATATATTCGATCAATGGTGCAATGGCCATATTCATTTTCCTCCAATAAATAATAAAGTAGGTAATATAAATAATTTATCTATAGCATAGCAAAAAAAATATTTTTGTCAGGTCATTATATTCAATATAAATAAAATAATAAAATAGCTAATAGGTACCTATAAATAATTTATACATAGAAAAAAAAAATTTGTCAGGAATTATGTTTAATATAAATAAAATAATAAAATAATAAAATAGTTAATAAAAATAAAATTAATTTAATATATTATTATATTTTTTTTATAATCATAAGACATTTCACAGCAACAAATAAATACCTGTTAAAAAAACATAATATAAGTTTATACGTATATGCCCGTATAGGGTATGTACATATCTTTATTAGGTTTAATCGATAGCCGATAGTGTAATCATTAACGATAAGCACAAAATGTGATCCTAGCTTTACTCTATCTTTATAAAACGGAACGTAATACACTAATACTACAACAAAAATATTTGCTTAAATATTGGAGGAAAATAGACATAACATTAGTCGAAAATAATGTGGAGGAAAATGGAAACCAACCTTTTTTTTTTTGTGGAGAAAAATGGTCATTGGATGAAAACGGTATCTCGTTTTTGGAGGAAAATGGAACCGCCCGGTGCAATAGAGTTATTTCGGCATTTTATCCAATAGATATACGAAGACAATTCATAGTGCAATGGTTGGATTAATTCTAACTTTACATCGACGTTAAAATTATATCCGAACTATTATTTATAAATACGTGTGTGTTTATAGTAAAACATAAAAAACCGTTATATTTTTTTACTGTTTCATTAATTATTTATTCATCAATAGTTCTTGAATATTCATTTTTAGTCCAATTTAATTTTCATTTAAAAAAATAAAATGATGCATCAAATCCCGATGTGCTCGTGAAATAATATGGGTATATAGCACATTAAACGTTTGACATTATAAGTCATCGGTGAAATCAATCGAATGAAATTGTATTTATGTGTTTAAATAAACATGATGAAATATTATTATTTAAATTAAAAACAGAAAAAATTTAATTTAAATAAATCCAAAACATAAAAATTTTATATTTAAACTACCACCTACAATACCAATACTTAAAACTAATTTTTTTATGTGGTGAGTTCCGCTTTTTTGAAATTTGAATACTGGTTTGTAGAATCAACCGTCAATTAATTTTTAAAATAGAAAAAGAAAATCTCAAACTAAATCTTATGTTACATGATGTTAAATTGACCTTATATTAAAATCATAATGTATGTAGTGGATAATTGAATCACTTTTATTATGATTTTTAACGCTTGGTTTTTTAGGTATGTTAAACTGAATAATTCCAATAACATAAATTATTGTTCGCATTGTGAATTTCAGAATTACGCCGATCAAGTATAGCAACATGATTGCAACTTCACAAAGAATGTCGAGGTCGGGTGAATTCATAGTAAAAAGAGCCTTTTTATGTTTATAATATTAAAATTATTAGGACATTTGGCTTATAACTATTTCTATTTGTAGGTAAACGTATGAATTATTCATTCAATTAATACGCAAAAAAAAAAAAACGGATGGGCCTCGCTTTGCTGTACAGTTGGGGGTGGAGTGCACCTCGTATATAGGATAGGTCATAATTACAATGAATTTGTTAAATTTGAGTGCAATGATAGATATCATTGTATACGTAAAACGATTCTAAACGGAGTTAATAAGTTTGTCTAAAATGAGTTAATAATAATATAGAATTTTATACTTAAATTTAATTATAATGCAATAGCATGCAATTTCGTAAAAATTTAAATTTCAAACAGTCATAAAATTTTTTCTTTAAGTACGGTAGAACTTTTTTTTATATATTTATGAAGATTAGCATATGGATAATCTAGTGTTAAAATGTTGAGCCTTAGTTATAAATAGAAAACATTTTATAAATTTTCAACTACAAAAAACTTGCAAATCATTGCGATTTTAACATATTTTATACAAATTTTAACTTTATTGGCTTTTATAGCCAAAAAAATTTTATAGATATTTCAAAAAAAAAAAAACTTACAAAAATCGAAAATTTAAATTATCTATAAATAAGTCAAAATACTTCGAAAACGTTACCATATATAGAGAATGCCAATATACAGATTTAGTGAAAATATTTAGTAGTTACAGTTTTTCGTTTTTGAGTTAGAGCATTTAAAAAAAAATGTATTTTGTAAAAACGTGATTTTGCGTAAAATTTCCCGTTTTTTCGTAATTTTTTTATTCTTTTTTTCGATTTTTTTAAAAAGTATTAAAAAGTTGAATTTTCGACTTCATTCATTTTCCTTTCAGAAAAGTTGCTGTTTAAAAAAATCGAAGCATTTTTACTGCCAAAAAGGTATCATTAGACACAAAAATAAAATAAAAAAAAAACACACATCATTGTAAAATCAATAGATTCCATCATTCCGTTCAGAATCTAAAATCTCATTGATCTTATTTCTGCCTAGCGTTGTAAAATGACTACGAAGAACATCCTTAGATAAATGATCGGGAAATAATCTGTGAAATGGGAAATATAGTTCTATGGTATATAAAAGTATTTGAATTTGAAAATTGCATTATTCAAGTATAATGTGTAAATATGACTACACGTGCTAAAAAAAAAAAAAATTACATTGTATAACAAATACACCGGGTAACTACAAAGTTCAGATTAAGATAATACTTATGTGGCTTAAGTTAGGGTTAACCATACGTCCTGTTTAAAATGGTATTGTCCCTTTTTTGATAATCATGTCCCGTTGTCCCGAAAAAATACAAACAGGACGCTATTTATTCCGTTTTTATAAAATAGCTCCTTTTTAATACCGTCATTTCCATATTAGTAATTTCATTTTATCTGTAAAAGAGAAAATAATTGAATTTGTATAGAGAAAGGACTATCAAATGTATAAATAGTGACCATAGCATGATAGCATATTTCCCTTATTTATAATCAAAGAAATGAGTCTATATTGATGTATAAAAATTTGTACCTATCGTTAAATATTTTAATAATAAAAAGTTAATTTTATTTGTTAGAAAATTGTTTAAAAATTATTCTTTATATATAAACAATATTTATAATTATTATTATTATGTTTCGAAATATAAATTTTTTTTTTTTTTTTAGAAGGGACAGTAACAACTGTCCCATTTTTTTCCTTCTAAAAATGGTCACCCTATATTAAAATAAAATTATTAGATATTCAATTATTACCAACAGTGCGGGTTTTCCGTACCTATTGTTTATGTTGTTTGGTTTTTTTTTTAAAAAAATCACATAACGTAGTACAATGTTCGTACAAGATTTCGGACCAAGATATTTAATAATAATATTATGTTTAACGTAACTATACATATTATACATATTATACGACGCGCGCCGAATAGTTTGCTATTATTAATTTAGTGTCATTGCGTGTGGTGTGGACCGCAAGAAGCCGAGGAAAAACCATCAAGCCGATCCTTTGCCAGTGGCGGCGACGAGTGCGGTTTCATTCGCGTGTGCCGCCGCCACCGCCGCCGCCGACAACAGGGGTGGCGAAGCGATTCGCCAGCAGTCGAGAGTTGCTGACACAATCAGTCGCGGTTCGGACTCCGTTACGGTTATACTCGTCTGCCGCCGACGCCGCCGCCGATACAGTCAGGCCCCATGCGCGATCGGGTATAAAGTTTATTTTCCATTTCAGTATCCGACTAAATAATTCGTTATTGTTAAACCGTGCGCGAGCGAATTGCCGAAGGGGGAAAAAAAATAAAAACGTGCGCATTTCGATATCGTGCTAGTGGTGCTAACGTGGTACCTGCCGTATTTTAATCGCTATTGTTATTGTTTTAATTAAATTTAATTAAAAATTTAAATTAAATTGTTGCCGTTTCGCGGTGGTTACGTGGTCGATAAGATATAAGATAACTAGTGCTCCGGAATCGAACGCGAGACGAAAATTTGGATTACCGTCGGACCGTGGTTGCTGCGTGACAATTGTGGTAAGTACAAATCAACACCTTGGTATAATGCCATCGGCCCGAGTCCTCCACGATGGACAGCACTACGTACACCTACACCGCTACTTGAACGGTCCTCTTGGCCCTTTGCCTCCAAGGACCGGATATTAAGGCCTGCGCGTAGATTGGCAAAGTTTAGAGGGTGTCATGATGTGAGCGTGTTACTTTTCCGACCTCTTTCCCGCACCACACCATTGTAGATTTGTTTTCCGCGTAAAATATCATATTCCTTCTTTACGTTTTCCCTCTTGCCACTCCCAGGGACGACTAATGCCATCCCTTCGAACTGCTAATAATATATAATTAATAATGCACGTGTCCGATGCGCATTTGAGTATTATTTCTTGTCGGAAGATTCTCGATCGCACACATAAGTATACGTTATGCTGGACAACAAATCGTTTTAAAAGCACCACATTTCTACACATAAATATTCGGTCAATAAGTCAACCGCGGTGAACGGTCAATTTTTGTTTTGGATAAATTCTTGACAAATTCGTTTGGGGAGAGAACCGATAATCTACTATTACAATCTTAACTATACAGTTTTTTTTTTCAAAAAATCATTTTCATGACAAATTAGGTATAGGTACTTGTTCAACTTACTAAGTATACTTCAAAAAAATATTTTATTGATTTATGCGAGTACACGACAGTGGAGTACTTTTATACTCCTAAATAGGTTCAATTCTTTCATAATTGTATATTACACTATTTATTCAGGTACTTACTTATTCTTTATTAACTGAAGATTAAATATATTTTATCACGCATTAAAGGAATTAAAATGTTTTTAACTTTTATTTCCAATTAATGACAACGTTAAGAAAAAATAATATTCTCAAGAAAAACATAATATATAAAATTAATAATTGTAAACCAAATAAAAATTGCACATAAAAAATAACTATTTTAAAAGCATTTATTTTGATGGTTCTACATTTTTTTCACACAATGAAATTTTTTTTAATGGAGAACTGAAGTCAAAGAGCTAAAATAATTATATTTATAGTATATTTGTATAATAATATGTATATTTAAATAATGTTTACCTTTTTCACAATCTCAAAACATAAATAGTATTTCATTTATAACCATAGCTGAGTATATATATATATAGAATATTATCGATTAACACTTGAAATTACTAATACCAAAACTAAAGGTCATACAAAACATTTATATATATTCAGATTAAAAGCCCGATTCTAAAAAAGATATGATGGTTTGATAGCTGATAGTTCGATAAAAACCCTAGACATTTCTATTACTTAAATTTTAAGTCGTTGAATAAAACTGCAATGAAATACCAAGGAATAAGTATGAAAGATAAAAGTATTAAAATAAGTACTTTTATCAGTATTTTAATATTTTTAAGCAAATAAAAGTCCAATTTCAATGTTTTTTAAATAAGATTCCACGTGCAAATCTAAAACAAAAACAAAACACTAATACATTTTGACTTTCATATACACATATTCTTTCGTATTCAGTTAAATATGCTTTAATTTATAATTATTACGTAAGTATAAAAATATTGTTCAAGACATTGTACTGGAATGGATGTATTTTTTTAAGGTTAAGGACATTTTCTTGATCATTTAAATATCCCAATATTTTTAAGATTATACTGATAAATCAATATTTGTGCCCTAAATTAATTTTATTTAATTTTCATTGATTTGTAGGGGATTTTGTATTTTGGGATAATTAACTGGAAATGAAAAATAAATAGCTGAGGATTTAATTTAAAGACCAAACATGTTTTTTCTATTAAAATTTAATTAAAAACACAAATAAAAATGAGGAGAAACAAAGATTATTAGTGCCTTTAGTCTCCGTTTTAATTTATAAAAGAAATCGAGTTATTGAAAAAAAATTTCTTTTTGTCTTTTGTTTACCTGAAATACATAGGAATAAAATTCAATTTTAAGAATTGTCTACAGTAAAAAGCAACAATAATCTTCCTTGTCGGACGAATATTCAACGAACGATCCCAAAAAATAGTTTATATTATTTTTACAATTTTACAGTAAAGTAAAATCTAATAGATAGTAATTCTAACACATTGAGGATTATACCCTTTGTGAAACAAGTCTTGAGCTTATTGGAAAACAAAAACATATCTAAAAATACCTACATGCATTAAAACTAAATATCGTTACTTCACTGTAGAAAGTAAAACCACTTTCGGCTATTGGTTATATGTTTATGGCAAACTAATCCATATTTTTTACGATAACAGTTTTATAAGTCATAAAATAAACTATCCAAACTTTAGAAAAGGTACTACACTTTCGTAATTTGTCTAAATAGTTGATCCTAAAAAGAAATCATATTAAACTATCATTAAAATTGAGTCCCATGTATATTACAAATTATTTGAATCAAACATAGATTTATTAAGATAAACATTTTATTATAAAAAAGTGAGATGGGTGATTAAAATTGAATTATTATTATTAATTATATATTTTATATTACTATTACATGAATTTGACATAGCAGCAAATTATTGTATGAATATAAATGCTTTAATCAAAGAATACCTTTAATTTTTTTCAATTTAAGATAAATTAACCTAAGTATTGTATAGTTTATAAATGTTATGATTTAGAACTCTAGAAGTGGAGATAATTAATTTTGATTTCAAAAAGAAATTTTAGTACATGATGTCTCTATAGTTCTACATCACTTTCGTAATACTGTAACTACTTTTTGACTTTTCAAGAGAACCAATAAGACGGTAACATAATTTTACGATGGGTTGGAAAAAATTGGACCCTTAATTTAATTGTCCAACCCCAACATGTCATAATAATTAGAAAAATATTTATAAAAGTTAGTTTTATCTATTTGGTCTCCCATACTTTATTATAATTTATAACATGGTACTCTAAATATAACGTAAATTATACTTTGTAATTAAAGGGAAATGTTACATCATTATAATGTGATGCCTTTTACTACTGACACAACGATTTAAACCAATAATAAACGTTATATTTTCTATAATAAATACTGATAACTGTTCTCATTTGGTTATACCTACAATCGATTTTATACTTCGTAGTCACTACAGTTCACAATTATTATTACAATGTAAACTGTAAATTCAAATGTACAGAGTGGTTTTACACGCAATTAATTTGTTTCAAAATATTTTACTTTAGTTAAAAAATATGCTGGTGCAGATATCTGATATACGTAATCAATTTCTTTGACGTCGGCTTAATAAAATCGATATCAGATTCGAATTATTATTTAGGAAAAAGTCTTATATCAATATAATAACAGTATAAGGTATTTGATGTAGATACTAGTAGTATTGAAGACTGCGTGGAAACAGCTTGGTGCGATCTCTCCACAATTCAATGGAGGATGGAAATCCTTGAAATCCTTGTGTGACAGTAAACTTGTTAACGCCAGATGACGATGTGTAAAAGGAAAACGTGTCATGATCATCCTCGAGAATCAAACGGTTTACGGTTTTATAATTTTTTATATTAGTTCACGGGTGGTACTTTGGTACCTATTATTTTTTTCAAATCAATTTCCGTTCGCATTTCCCTTATCAACATTGTGTTGATACATCGGTGTTATATATACTATTATCGTATACGATCGATCGATATTAAATAATAACAATAATATGACCTTGTGTCTTGTAGTATACGACCGAACACGGCGCTCACTGCCGCATGTATCTATAGAACATCCAAATTTATCACGCGAATCCGTACAGACACATGTACTATAACGGTGTATTATGATTTATGAAGTTATTACTTAATAGTGCATAATGGGTATGACCTATATAAACCCTAAAACAAAACCTCTCTGCTAAAGCTTAGCAAACGGGTTTAAACAGTACCTGCTTGTGTATTACATTGTAATACAAAATGTAAAAGTGCATATACACAACTGTTGAACTTTGATTATTATTAAATTACAACTCCTCGGATGTCATGGGACTTCTTCTTCTAAAGGTAAAGTTTTACCCAAAAATACTATATTATCCACCTATATAAAATATTTTTGTAATCATTGGTCCCCTCAAATTTATTTTTCGATATAATATCCCTTTATGTATACATTGATATTATACAGCCTAGTTGCGTCCCATTAAAAATAACACATCATAAATAAAGTAATACAAACAAAGTAATATAATATAAAAGATAAATTGCATAATGTTCCACTCGGCGCATCCGAGTTGGGTCCCGAATACTAAGGGCTAATCACAGGTAGTGTACTAGTTGGGTCCCGGATTTTAAAAGGTGCTATACTAGTTGTGTCCCGGATTTTTAAAGGTACTATACTAGTTGGGTCCTGAATTATTATTGGGTCCTGTATTCCATTAGTTCCTGAATATTTTTTGGTAAGTACTACAGTATACTAACATTTTAATATATTTTTATAACATTAAAAATGTATAGTTAACAATATGAATGAAAAAATTGCAGGAATAATCAATCGATTTGATTTTGAAAATTTAATGTCGTATAAATTTTTACCAACACACATGTGATTTATTTTTTTTATAAAATTCTAATAACTTATATTTTTAAAACATTTTTAACCATACCTGTGGTCTAAGTAGATCATAAACAATCCTGAATCTGTTATAATGGTAAGGAAAATGTTAATATAGTATAGTACTTACCAAAAAATAATTAAGAACTAGTATTGTAGCTAAAATAATTCAGGAGTCAACTAGTGTAGTAACTAAAAAAATCCGGCACCCAACTAATATAGTAGACACAAAAATCCGGGACCGAACTGGTGTAGTACCTAAAATAATTCGGGATCCAACTAGAGTAGCAATTATAAATTTGGGACCCAACTCGGATGCAGCCGTTCCACTACATTTGATTATATGACATTACATTATCAAATCACATTTAAATAAATAAAATTATAAAAACTTTAATTATTTATAACTATTTATACTGTCAGGCATCAATAAAAATATATTTTATTACACTTTAAATGTTAAATATATGTGTACGAAAAATAATGTGATATAGAAGATTTACTGAATTTATTTAATTAAAATAATATTAGCTGAAATTTGAGTGAAATACTTTTTAATATATATATATATATATATATAAGTGTAATTTGTTTTTTCTCTAAATTATTCTATTTATTTATTAAAATAGTTTATTTTTTTGAATTTTAGATTCTGAACGGAGTAATGGAATCTATTGGTTTTACAATGATGTGTGTTTTTTTTTTTTGTGTGTCTGTCATCAAGTTTTGGGGCAGTAAAAATTCTTCGATTTTCTTAAACAGCAACTTTTCTGCAAGGAAAGTGAATGTATATGGTATTTGGGCAAATCAAAAATCCAACTTTTTCAATACTTTTTAAAAAAATAGAAAAAAACGATAAAAAACTTACAAAAAACCGGGAAATTTTACACAAAATCACGTTTTTACAAAATATATTTATTAAAAATGCTCTAACTCAAAAACGAAAAACCACAACAACATGGAATTTTCACCAAATCATTATATTGGCGTTCTCTATACATGGTTAAGTTTTCAAAGTATTTTGAAATATTTTGACATATTTATAGACAATTTAAATTTTCGATTTTTGTAAATTTTTTTTTTTTTAAACATCTATAAAATTTAATTAGCTGACCGAAAACTCTTGAAAATTTAATACAAGGTATATAATAAGTTAAACTTATTGTAACTAAAAAATATCGGAGATCGGTTCACTTAAAGGTTCAAAATTTTAACACTAGGTTATTCATAAGCTATTCTTCAAAAATCTTTAAAAAAATTTCTACCGGACCAAGAGGAAAAAATTTTATGACCATTTGAAATTTTAATTTTTACGAAATTGCATAAAATAGCGATTTGTCCTCAAACGATTTTAAATATTTGTTATTATTCTAAAAGTAAAGTCGTAGAAACTTGAAATTTTTACCAGCTGTTAAGATTAGTATTTCTTTTATGTCATATATTTTCAAAATATTATAATAATTTTTAAGCTACTAATAGGCATTTGAAATATTCGAACTTTTTACATTTTTTTTTTAATAATCCATGATAAAAAAAATTTGGCTGGTAAATTTAATACAAAATTCTACACAAGTAGTTTTTATTGTCATTCAAAAATAATCAAAATCTATAAGCACAATTTTTTTTTATAAGCGTTTGAACAGCGAATATTGACATAAAATTACATGTAAAATATAATATAATATATAATATAAAATTCTAGATTGATAAATTATATCGGTTTTTGAAATTTGCTCGAACTTAAAAACGAAAAACCATAACAACTTGAAATTTTCACCAAATCTTTATATTGGAATTCTCTATACATATTTAAGTTTTTAAAGTATTTTGACTTATTTTGAATTATTTATGGACAATTTATATTTTCGATTTTATAAGTTTTTTTTTTTTTGAAATATCTATAAAATTTATTTGGCTATTCGAAATCTTTTGAAAATTAAATACAAGATTTATTATAAGTTATACTTATTGTAACTGAAAAATATCGGAGATCATTTCTATCAATTTTCTTTTATAAGTCCGTAAAGTTAAAATTTGTATAAAATATGTTAAAATCGTAATGATTTGCAAGTTATTTTGTAGTTGAAAATTTATAAAATGTTTTCTATTTATAACTAAGGCTCAAAATTTTAACACTAGATTATCCATAAGCTAATCTTCATAAATCTATAAAAAAAAGTTCTACCGAACTTAAAGAAAAAATTTTATGACTGTTTGAAATTTAAATTTTTACGAAATTGCATACTATTGCATTATAATTCAATTTAAATATAAAATTCTATATTATTATTAACTCATTTTAGACAAACATATTAACTCCGTTCAGAATCGTTATTCGTATACAATGATATCTATCATTGCATTCAAATTTAACAAATCCATTGTAATAATGACCTTTCCTATATACGAGGTGCACTCCACCCCCAACTGTACAGCAAAGTGAGGCCCATCCGTTTTAGATTCTGAACGGAGTGATGGAATCTATTGGTTTTACAATGATGTGTGTTTTTTTTTTTTGTGTCTGAGGACACCTTTTTTTGGTAGTAAAAATGTTTCGATTTTTTTAAACAGCAACGTTTCTGATAGGAAAGTGAATGTAGATGGTACTTGGGCAAGTCAAAAATCCAACTTTTTCAATATTTTTTTAAAAAATCGAAAAAAACGATAAAAAAATTACGAAAAATGGGAAATTTTACGCAAAATCACGTTTTTACAAACTACATTTTTTTAAAATGCTCTAACTCAAAAACAAAAAACCGCAACAACTTGAAATTTTCACCAAATCTTTATATTAGTGTTCTCTATACGTGGTTAAGTTTTCAAAGTATTTTGACATATTTTGACTTATTTATAGACAATTTAAATTTTCGATTTTTGTATGTTTTTTACGAAATTACATTATAATTCAGTTTTAATATAAAATACTATATTATTATATACACATTTTAGACAAACATATCAACTCCATTCAGAATCGTTATTCGTATACAATGATATCTATCATTGCATTCAAATTTAACAAATCCATTGTAATAATGACCTATTCTATAAACGAAGTACACTCCACCCCCAACTGTACAGCAAAGCGAGGCCCACCTGTTCTTTTTAAATTTGTAATGCACAATTTTTCTGTGATTACTCACATTAGTAATAATCATAATTCAATACTTTTATCCGTTAACCAGTTTAAATAAATTCCATTGTATAAGTACTTTTATTATTGTTAATATTTCAACTGAGATTTTCTAAAGAAATACACCCTTGGTTATACTGATAATCAATTATTACTGAAGCAATATTTACATGACACTGTTGCCTACTACGTACGTACATAATTTATCTCGTTTTAGATGTAAATCATGTTTTTTTTTTTTTTTATTCCATATTATGAATAATATACTATATAGTTTTGGTTGAAGGTTATTATGTAAACGTAGCGCATGGATTTTTTTTTATCGTATAGTTAAAAATAATATGAAGGATTTTATATGAGGTATAAAAGCCTATTCAAAACCGACAATTATAGAATTTTATGCTAGATTTTATAAAAGTGCTCTTTTCTAAAACAATAATTTTATATGCTCTAAAAATATAAACGAACCGGAAAATAAATTTAGAAATTGAATAGAATAAAATTGAAAAAAATATCATGGTTAATATTTACAAAATAAATAAAAATGTATGACTGAAGCTACAACACAGCTGGTGTAAAAAAATCGACACCATTTTAAATTTAAAAGGGGTAATTTCAATATTTTCAATATTTAAAAAGATAGTTCATAGTTCACAATTAAATTGATTTATTTATGTATAATATAATTTTGCGAATCTCGGCTACAGGTGATCAAATCCAATTTATAGATTATACTTATGTATTTTCTGAGAATATGTTTTTCTTTCGGTATATTATTAAACACTTAAATAAAATCATACTAACTAATAACTTGGTTTTTATTTTAAGGCTGAAAATTGAAATAAATGAATTAAAATGTATACAAGAATATAGGTTCTAGTAATGGGAATTATTAGAGTAGTGTTTCTTATACTGTTGATTTCTGATGCGACCCTCCTAGAGAGTGAAATATTTTTATGAATTTATTTGACATTACCAAATTGTAAATACATTAATGGAAAAAATATATAACATAATTTTAAATTACCTATCATAATGTAATTTTCTTTCGGTTAATTAACCATAATAAAATTATTATTACTTCAAAGAAGTATATCTCAATTTTGAGTTATGACTATCGATAATGATGACAATCTTAATATGCCATTTATGCTTAATTAATACTGGTTTTACATAAAATAAACGAATATAGGTCCTGTCTTTCAGAAGAAAAATATTTAAGTACAATATTTTTTTTGAAAATATAATATACATATAATATATAATATAATATTTTTCTGTTACAAAATGGCTATTTTAATTTTTTTTTTTTTTAATAAAAAATTCAATTTTCAATTTTCAAATTTCAGTTTTAAAAGTAAAAAAAAAATTGTAATACAGTTTTTTTGCAGCTCAGTAATATAATATTTATTAAAAAAATAATCATTATATATAATGGAACAAAAGTACCTATTGCATATGTTGAATCATTGAAACACCCTGTATATTTAATATCATGAACTCAATCCGCGAATATAAAGAAAAATTTTCAAAGGGTTGAAGCAATAACCAATGTATTTGCGCGTGCTGAGTGTGTGTGTGTGTGTGTGTGTGTGTGTGTGTGTTGAGCGTGGAAATACAATGACGTGCTCTGTTGGCCTTGTTAGTTTTGCGACTAGTACTCTTATGTATGAGAGGAAATCGCATTGTACTCGTATAAGCTTGTTCTCTTGCACTTCTTTCTAAAAAGGTTTTAGTATACTATCATAAATTGTTGTACATACTTACACACACGCACTGACCATCTGGTTTATAAATTGATTGAAACTCTTTGTGATATGTCTATTGTTAAGTGCTCGCATAATGTAAAATATCGATATTCCAACAAACATTTACGATGAAATGTATACGTTTTAGAACATCAACATTTTAGACTTTATTTACGGAAACACTTAACAACTAACCCCTCATAATGATTTGGACATATATTTAATAACGAATAATTATTTTTTAATAAAACAAACATTTTTTGAGGTTGGTAGATTTATTAAAACTAATAGAGAGGATGCCGCATTATTATAATATATTTCATAATGGTCATCCGGCTCTAGATGTTTAATATTGGCCGTAAAATGATATGTAAAACAGTTTAGTCAGGGATTATCCTTTTTTTCTCAAAAAAATACAAAATATTATTAACTTTCATGCACATACTGTCAAATCAAGCAGATTTATTAACCAACATCTCTATTGCGGTGTACGAATGATTGATTGACGGATAACTTTTCGTAACACATTTGTACATATCAGTATTTTGTGGTACAAGACATAATGATATTGTAAATCATCAGTAATCAATTTATAGAAGTTTTTTGTTCTATGTACGCTTTCTTCGCTTTTGTAGTCGCTGGAATTGTGCAATATTTTATTTAATAGAAAATATTTTAAAATATCCTAAAAACCCAAACCAAAATTAATCAAGTTGTGGCACTTAGTTTTGTATTTCTTGATGAAATGATAATACACAATGTTTCAGTATCATCATGATACAATAGATGATGTTAACATAAAAATGGCAGAAGTTTCTCTAAAGTCTTCTCTAAATCTAAATCTAATAGTTAAATCATTTACCCCAAGAGATAAAAAATATACAATTCTAAAATTCACTTAGCAAATGGGGTTTTAAGCTAATCAAAGCAAATCCATACGTACTAATTTAACTCTAAGACAGGATTCCTTATCCTAATGTAACTTTATTTGGTGTCCCTATACCCTGCTCTTCCAGAGTTAAACATCTTGATTTCACACTTTATCAAAGATACACTTGGGTTTGAAATAAAAGACTAACCCTAAATAATCGCTTATACATTAATGATAACAAATATATATCCTTAAACATTATACTTTTAATGTATACAATTCTATTAAAATAAAGATGAACAATAGACATAAAGATTTCAGTTCATTAAAAATATTTCAAAATACATCCCTCAGGAAACTAACAAATGTTTCACCCTCCCCAAACGTATCAAAGTATACATTTCATATCCAAAAATATTTAAAACAATAAATGAGAAAGCCAAGTATCCATTTATAAAATATATTACAACCAATTAGGTTCTTACAAAAATATTTTTGTTCAAAGTTTGGGCTTGGCTACGATACCTAGAAAGGCTGGAAATGCTTGAAGCGCGAGTGGTGCGAGATCTCCTTAAGCAAAATTAGATTTTTATAAATAAGAGTGTCATAAATAGCTTCTTTCTTTATGCAAATTGTTTTTTATTCAAGCTTCGTTACTTTTAGGTAATAGGTATTCATATAGTTTTATAAATACAAATTGTATACAACGTTTAGTAAAAAAGAAATATAATTCTACTAGACGTATGCGTGAACTGAGTTTTTTAAATTTCAAGTATGGTAGACATAGACATTTTGATTGTACAACGTACCATTATCCTAAATACAAATATTTTAATTGAGTACCTTTGACCCATTACAGTAAATATAAACTAGTATCACCTAGTAGTCTAAATTCAGAAAAAAACATTATTTATTTTGATTTTTACTCCTTGGAAATTCCTTGAATGAATATTGTAAAATATCGTTTCAACCAATGTTATTATTACAGTATTATCTATGAGTGAATTGCTAACTCCAAACTATGAGTTAAGTCAGTGTTTTCCAACCTAGGGTGCACGCTTTTTAGGGAATTTTGAAAATTTTCTAAAAGAGCAGATGAGGTTGGGAACCACTGAGTTAAGTTATTATAATTTTCCGATCTTGGATTTGCGTGGTCTTGTCGAAAAAATGTAATAATGGTTACACAATTTTCCTAAAAAGTGGATAAATACTACAAAAAAAAAAAAAAATATTAAGAATGTAAAGGATAAAACATTCTATAACTTGTGCACAACGTATATTATATTGAAACATTGTAATACTCAATTGTCACGGTAAAAATAGACGAAAAACAAACTATTTGGCTGCACGTGTTGTTGCCGTTGCTTATATCTGTTTTATTTTCAGTTTTTTTTTTCCTGTCCTAACAGGTTTCACCACTAGACAAATTGTGTATAAAAAATATTAAGAGTGTGTTAGAAAATTATTGCACAAAAAAAAAAAAAACTTGCCTAGAGCACTCTTCTCACAATGTTCAAACAAATTGAGTTTTGAACTAGGACATATTGTTTGCTTACATTATAAACTTTTTAAACAATTTTCTTGAATTACCGAACTTTATTTGGAATGAACCCATGGTAATGAATAAGATCTACAAATGTCTTGTAAGAAAAGAGAAAGAATAAAAAAAGAAAAAATTTGAGAGTAATATAATGTTTTTACTGTCCATTCATTGTGAACTTGTTATTTTTATTTTTTTATTTACGTGAATTGCGATCACTTTGTGCACGAATGAATTTCCTGTCCGAGCCGAGGACAATAGGTCATTGGGGTTTGTGACACGATCGGTTAATTGATGACATATAATGCATCTTTAGTAGGTAGCACAATTACCATACACAGTGTATGTTCGAGTGTTTTATTAATAGTCGGGCGTGAACCCGAACAATGCCCGTTGCCCCATGGATTTAAAAATTTTTGACGTGTATCGGCGAGCGGTTGTGGCTAATTAAATTTTATAGAAAAATAATAGATTAAATGTTATCTCGGACCATTTATCACCGGCTCCAAAAGTACTCAGAGAAATTTAAGACGGAAATAGATGGTATTGGTATATGTATATATATATATATATATTATATCATGTGGCATAAACATAATAATTCAAAATAGAAATCAGACAGCGTACTCGCATACGGACTGCAAGTCATTGGGTATAGAACTTCAAATATCCTGTTTATGATGGTAAAACGGTGGAGCGAACAACAATTTTTCGGGCATACGTAAACTGCGCCCAGATGATCTTTTTTTTTGTAAACTGCGCCCAAAATTTTATCTACGTTAAAAAGGTATATTGTAAACTGCGCCCGAAATTTTATCTACGTTAATTTATATCTTCTTCGTTTAATTTATGTCTCTACGTTTGACGATTGTGTACTTTTTCAAGTACATCACAGACATTTTATTTTTGTCAAGAAATACCAACACGTTATCGAATATCTATATTGAGGTTAAGTGGCAATGTACGGTCAAAACTTGCAGAGCATTTTTAAAAACTGTAGGTGATGACGACAGAATCACTGAACAAAGTTTAAACCATAACCACGAATCAATGAGTAATCAAAACCTTCAAAAGCAATTCGTGACTGGTATCGTAAAACGCAAGGCGACTGAAGATATATGCACCAAACCTAGTAAAATTTTTTGTAATGGTATTAAAAATATAACAACGAAACATTTACAGGTGAGTGATACAGAAGAAAGATATTGCCTCCATTCCCTAAATCAATTGAAGAAATTCAATTAATTCTTGACGAACGCAGTGTTCAAACAAATAGAGATGAATTATTTTTATTAATAAACATCAAGGAGTTGAAATATATTGTTTTCAGTTGCATTTCTAATTTAAAAGCTCTTGCACTATCAAAATGGTTGTACATGGATGGTACATTTTCATACTGCCCTAAATACTTCACACAAATGTTCACAATACATGGTTTTATCAACGGCTATTACATACCACTCGCCATATGTTTACTCTCCGATAAAAGTACAATATCATATACTAACTGCTTAAAATCTATTTGTGAATATAATTTCCAAAATAATATTATTATATCACCATCCGATGTTATAATAGATTTCAAAAAAGCTATTCATTTTGCATGTAATACTGTTTGGCCTCAGATAAAGATACATAGATGTCGCTTTCATTTAGCACAGTCTTAGAATAGAAGTATCCAACAAAATGGTTTAAGTAATGACTATAAAGATAAATATAGTGATATTAGAAGATGGTTAGTTCAATGTTACGGCTTACCATTTATAAGTCCAGGAAGTGTATCTGAGTATTTTGTAAATTATTTAATATATTCAAAGCCTGACGACGAAAGAGTGACACGATTTGGGGATTATTTGGTAGACGTATAAATAAGTGAAGAAGCTCAGTATCCACCTGAAGTATGGGCTCAAGTATCAGCAGAGCCAACTTTAACCACAAATGTATGCGAGTCTTTTCATTCTCACTTTAATTCCAGCTTTTATACAACTGATCCAAATATTTTCATTTTTATAGAAAAATTAAAAGAAATTCAATTAGAAGTATATATTAAATTAAATAGTATAAATGAACCGTTTAAATTTCAAAATTCTAAAACCAAAAAAAAAAAACGCGAAAAGTTAGAAAAAATAAATTAATAAATATAATAGTAATCAAATTCCAATTGATGAATATGTATCCACCATTTGTTATTATTTGTAATATTTATAATTATTTTAATTTTTTAAATTATATTTAATATTTAATTATTCATATTATATATTATCTGTAACGAATTAAGTATTTTACCTGTAATTTTATCCGGGTGCAGTTTACGTCACCTTTTTACACTTGATAAAAACTCAGGCGCAGTTTACATGTGTGATTTTGTGTTTACCTGTAACTTGGGCACGGTTTACAATTGCCGAATTTTTGGATGAAAATATAAAAACTATGTCTTTACTCCATGTATAAATGTATATGAAACAAAATTGATTTATAAAAGCACAACATTAAGAAACTATTCACCGGGAATAGACAAATTTCTGGGATTAAATTAAGATATTTGTGTTATATATAACTTTAAGTCATACTGATATCATTTATTGATGTCATAATACCGCTGTAATAATTAAATAATATAATAACGTTCTTTGTACCGAGTACATAGTATTAATATATTATGCGAACACTTCGAAGCTGTCGATCAGGATCAACACACAACGGTGAAATAAAATACTGCAGCCCACACGGTATTGTATATACTGGTCACCACAAACCAAATAGCTTTGGACCAAAACCTTTTTCATATTCATCAATTAGCCTGGAAGTATTGCATAATAAGAGTATATAATATAACACGCGTATAGGCATAACAGTGTATTATGTATGAGTGTCTTAGCGAATTGTCGGCTTTGTAGTTTGTATACACTCGTATGGCTCGTATATACATGTGTTGGAATATAATATAACAACACCCCACTTTATGTTATAACCAAACCCACTCGCTCACCACCGCGTTATTCCCGTACACCGTTAATACCATCCTGTGCGTATCTATATATGTATACGCATGTTGTCCAAGAACCGCCAAAATAGACCGTTGATCGTACGTCATGCAGCTATAATTTGTCGGTCTGTCATTTACGGTTTCATTATATCCAGTCTCGGGTCGATTCAATATAATATATAGCTGTTCCATTTATATCAATAATAATTCCACTGCTGCAATGTGAATTTCTTAATATTATGTGTAGCGCAAGAAGTGAGAAGTCACAGTACCACTAGCGTATGCTATATTTTCTCGAAAACCCCGCCTATACATTGAGCACCAGTGCCTTACCAAGACCATGCCGTTATAGCATTTTTGTCAACTGTCTGTATCGCATGGCAATTAATATAGGCATTATGCCGTTGTTTGTTGCTCAAAAGATAAAAGTTTAAAATAGTATACAAAGATTTTGTTATGAATTATATTGAGCTTTTGTTTTTCTTTCTATCAACTTCAAAAAATAAATAAATACCCTCACTGTTTATTTATTTACCGAAAGAAAAAGTTTCATTACAACGTAGACGTATTTTTTTTTTTTTAGCAGATAAACGAGGGAGAGGGAAAGAAGATGTAATCATATATAGATATATTATCCCAATTTTCTATTAAATGTAAATATGTTGAAAATGTACTAGGTATAATGATAAACGACAAAATTTACTAAATCATCGCAGTGAAATAAATCTAAACAGGCTGAACCATTACCAAGATACGTTAAATAATTTGCAGATTAATGTAAGCGTAAATGATTTCCTTCAAAATGTTTAATAATGAGATATGGTAAACAATTCAATGTTTTCAGTTGAATTGAAATTAATTTTAAAATGTACTCCCAGGAAAATCTAAACCCAAATGATTTAAATATTTTTTAATTTAAACAAAAACATAATATTATGGTCACGATAATATTTAGAAGCCCCTGCAATAATAACAAAAATTGCATTATCAACTTTGTACAATAAATTAGACAGTTTTTTTTTATTTATTTATTTTTTATTTTTTAAAAGGTGCAGTAAACACTATTCAGCTCGATAGTTATTTAAGAAAAATTAGATGGTTAAAAGGTAGAAAACGTAAGAAATATCTTTACATGTGGTCAATAATTGAAGTGTGAACTATGGGAATAGAAGTCCTGATAATATTAACATATAATACTTTAACTACGAACGAATGTTTAAAAATAAACAGTAATCTGCAAAATCGGAACAATTACCTCTAAAGAAACCCGATCATAATAAATCTTTATTAATAATTGAATATATTATGCGATAATTTATTAATTTATTTGGAATTAAAGAGAATCCCCGAGTCATTGAACATCGATATGAATGAACTGTGTAATATAATAATATATTAAATAGCATAAGTATTTATTTTAAAATAATTTTAAGTCTACGTCAACTCATTAATTTTTGTAGGAAAAAAAAAACAATCTCTTTCATTACAACTTTTATTATCTTGCTAAGAACAATTTTCTCTGCGTAAATGTTTAAATCATTTTCATTTGATTCTACATCTAGTGTGTTTTTTTATACCTAATGATGATTTTGTAGGATTATATTTGCAAATATTGTACAATATAATCAGACCACATTATTTTGTATTTATATTCTAGATTTTATTTCTATCAATATTGTTAGAAATATTTAATAATACATTATGGTATTATTGGTATAACATAGAAAATCATAAAGTTCACAAAATACAATGATAGTTTCGTTTTCTAGAAACTGTGAATGAAGAACATTTATTAGTATATCCAACTAGATTCTGTACTTTTTATAGTGTAGGTACAGAAATTACAGAAATAATTCAAGTTATTTTATTATGACAGAATATTTCTTACTTATAATATGTACCAATACAAGTAATAAAATAAATACTAGTACACGAAGTTCACATTTTCTACTAGATTTAAAACATATCATTAGGATATAATATCTATTTATAATAAAAAAATACTTGACAATTTTCACTAAAAGTGAATTTAATAAGTATATTGTTGATACTGCGTTTAAACGATGAAAAAAATATTTTGGCAGCTGCTCATTATATTTTCATAAAGACAAAACTAAATTTACGTTACAAAATAAAATATTGAAGACTTGTCGTCATACCGTACACTCACTTTTATGATGTTTGATAGAGTGTTAATGTATAATAAATACCATATACTCTATACTTTAAAGGTTGTATTATATTTTACTGTGCAAAATTATGATTATATACAATAAAATATACTTTTTTTAAATACAAGTTCATAAAATTACTAAACACTAAGTATTTTTATACAGCTGGACGGTTTATAATATATTTATTAAATATTTATTTTTCTTATTCTTATTATTGATTTATTTTTTATTGAAGGCCCGGAAACTTTGGCCATCAGTCAGATGGTCTAGATGTGGAATTTCTGGTAGGTTTTATTTAGATTAGACTGATTAAATGAACTGTAAGGCGTTAAACAATTGAAGGCATTGACAACATCGATAGAGCCGTGTGGTCACCCATCCGATTACTTGTCACGTCAGTTGATGAATAACTGCAACACTGACAATGACTACAGTAAGCCTTTAAACCATGCACCATACAACTTTTTAATTATTATTATATTGTTGTTACGTCAATTTATTAAAACATCAAATGCAAAAAATATTTATTATTTAATATCTTACCAGTATTTTAAATTCGTCTTTAACGGTTATATCATTAAGAACATCAAAAAAGTTTTAAAATATTTTAACAAATTTGTTTTGAATTTTATTAAAGTGTATTAAACTGTAATATTTATTACTTTAGATCAAATTTACTGCCTTGATATAAAATAGTAATCATATAGTGTATCTCCGAGTATTATCGTGTTGAAATCGGTAAAGTTATTATTTTCGAAATTTCCAAAAATAAATTATGTATTATGTATTATTATAACTCTGTATAGAACAAAGATAAAAACTGTGAATTATCCACGAGTTCATGTTTTAAATTGCATTTAGTTTGCATGTTATATTTTATAATACGGTTTTACCTCTATTTATATAAATATAATGAATGGCTTTTTGAAAGAGCAGATCCATCGATAAGACTTTCTATATATATAAAAACCCAACCATATTTTAACACGTTATTCTTACCCTTTGGTGTATAAATTGAATGAACAGGACTCATCGTATACTGCTTGTTTATCGTTTTTCATTTCATGTTATCTCACCCCTTTTCTTGGCTATTAATAATTAGGGTTCGCTTGTTGATAGCACACTCGTATCACATATTATACAACATGTTCTACACGTATACGACCATGCGTTCAATGATTTTTCTTATAATATACAATTCATATTTTACACTATTCACATTTCGCTGCCATAAAAAGAAATTACTTTGGCTGTTAGAACTTATACACTATACTCTACAATGCATAAAATATAAACATCTAATACTGAACATATTAATTATTTCGATGGGCTATTTTAAAAGTGTCATATCGGGCCGTTTTATATATTATAATACGTTTGTTTCAGTTCAATTCGATGATAAAATATCAGAGCCCTGTATTCTTTGTATAAAGATTTTAAAAGACCGCTAACATGAATTATAGTTTAATTTCTCGATTTTCGAAAAGAGTCCAGTTCTTTATACATTTTAATATCATATTCTTCACATTGCACTAAAGTTTTAATATAGTATATACTATTCTTTTCTGGTTTTTTTTTTTTTTATATAAAGTTCACGTCCACGTATTGCGTAAAATGTCAACTGTATTCTTATAGAAATGTCCATTGGGTTGACCTTTTTTTAAGTATTAAGAAAATAAAATATCGTGCAAATTAGGTAATGTCTTATATTCTATTTTTACTAGAATTTATAAGACAAGGAAAAACAAACAAACTGTATATTTGGTAAGTAACATAAATCAAATCAGTTTCTCCAAAACTATTTAAACTAATTGTACCTATCCCGAATTTGTATTTAATTTTTTTTTATCAAAGTTTGACAATTTACAGTATTTTGTGAAATTTGCTCAGCAAGCAGCTGTGTATCTTAAAATAATTATATCATAACGCTGAATAATATAAGAAGGGAGAGAGCCCAGGAGCAGTACCCTCAAAGAGTAAAACAAGACATTTCTTACACCTCGAATGGAAATTAGCTGATTTATATGGCTAGATAGTTTGTAGTACATTTTTTTTTTAATGTTTGATTGCAATTCAGTTGACTGTTTCTATATTAAGATATTTCTGAGTTGAAATGTGTTTGGTGTGTTCTGGAAACCATTATCAGTACTTTTATTCTATTATACGTCTTTAAAGAAGAAAAATTGAAGTAAGTTGAACGGAATAATATGATCTTTGTTAAAACAGTAATATAGTGATGGTGCATAATCAGCTGTAACTATATGACTTGATAGTTTTTCGATATTTTATATATTAAACAATTTTTCACACAAAAATCAAGTTTAAATTTTTAGTTATCCGTTTTTCCGTATTTAATATATACATATATATACTATAGACAATTGACATTTATTATATTTAACAAGGTACACAACTAAATAATAAGATAATTTATTAATGGAATAAAACCTAGATCCTGATGCATATTCAAATACCTCCTAAATCTAAATATCGAGCAAAGATATTGCCATTTATATACATCATACTCCGATAATCTAATTGCGTCCACTATCCATACGACCATAATTCATCTTTTTCGGTTAAATAATATGTTAGCTTATTTTTTCACTGAAAAAGACTATCAACTGAGGTAGATTATCAGAAAAAAAAAAAACTGGTAAGCATAAAAATAGCAGAACACATCTTAGCAAATCTCTCGACCTATACAAATTATAAATATATATCTCACCGATTACTGATATATACTTAAAGCCTGCTTTAATCTATTTTGGATAAAATATCTGTGTATGTTATCATTCTACCTCTAATCTATCAAACATACAGACGATTTAAGCTTTTTTCTATCTGTATGCCCGAGGATCGTTGTAACTTGTAAGATCCCTTTACAGTACGTCACGAAGTAGTTACAACTTGACTTTCTGCAAGTCAAATAAGTTATCGAAACTATTCCCACTCGTACAAACGATTTTATACCAAATATCTTCCAAACAGCAATATTCATGTGCATCACACGGCTAAAACATGTCCGAACAGACGTAGAAACACCAACAGATGCATCAGCATACAAAATGTGTAGAAGAAATAAATGTTAGAAAGGTTTCCGGCTTTTAACGTACAATATTATCATTATTTCTAAATTTATATTCACCTACTACATTTTACTAATATTGTTTTTCTTTTTTTTTTTTATTTATCTTCTTTTCACAATATAAATATAGTGAGGCATAAATATTTTATCATGATTACCGTGAAATTTTGGTAACAAATTTACAGACAATAAATATGTTTATTGTACCTATTTTTTTGTATCATGTCAGGTTCAAATATTTAACATAATGACGTAGGTCCTAATCGAAATACTTAAGATATGGTAGCGAATATATTATAATTAAAATACTGTATATGTAATAAATATGTATGGTAAATATATAAAAAAAATAAATATTAGTAATAATATCGGAATGAATAGCCATTAATTATAATGTATAATTCACGTATGTATATATAACTTTGTATTGAATAATGTATATAACAATACATATGTATGTACATATTGTACTATTTAAGTATATATGATATTTTAAATGACATTAATGATCGCAATAAATATTCGTTTTGCATGGTTTGAATTTATTGCAAAATATTATTTACAAACATATTCAATAACAATACTTATCTTTTATTAAATATATTTCATTAATTACATTTAAAATGTTATAAAAGTGGAGAAATGAATAAAATATAGGTTTTAGATCAATTGAAATAGTTTGTGCCACAATTTCATACTATAGTTTTATGTGACGTGTGCATTTGCTAATATATAAAAAATCCATTATATAATTATGGAAACTAAGTTGTGTATTGCATATGATATCAATAAATAATACCATTATTTACATTATTTTACGCCAAGTCTAAAATATTTAATTAAGCATGATCAATTTTCAGATTTTAAATAAAATGATTTAGTAGTTTACAATTTGTATGGCAAAATTGTTTTCTTTATTATGAAAACGATATTGAAAATTTTGATTTCTTATGAAATGCATTATTATTATTATTATTATAATTATTTATTTAAAACGGAAATCATATGAATCAATTAAGTACTTATTTTATTTGTGTTTTAATTCGAATTTTATAATACCAGTTGTTATGATAGTTTAAATGAAGCAGAAATATATTTAAAATATTATGATTCAAATTAGTAATCAAAACCTTAGTATTACGATTTTTAACTTCGATAGTTTCAATTTCAAATAACTGTAATGTACCATCTATACCACTATTGTAAAACCACTTTTATTGTCGAATAAATCGATTTATCTTACAAAAAAATGTGTTGGACGTTGGTTGCATACAGATGTGATTTTTTTTTCAGTTTGAATTTGGGTATGTTATCCGTATTTTAAAAATGTTATCGCGTGAACTAGAAAATTTCGTTTTTTCCAATACATAAATACTTCAATAAGGTTTTGTAAATAAATATCAATTGTAGTGAGTTTGGCTGATTTAAAGTCAATGAATAAAATAATTTTTAATGAATAGACTTCTAGAGTGATATATATGTTGCTGAAATTATAATTAATGATAGAAAACTGTTAATAAATTATGAGACTATTTGTGTGTGGTAAAATTAATATCATTTAAATAATAGCATTCACGAAAAGTTATCTTATAATGAATATACAATCAACCATTGATTATAAAAAATACTTTCAGCGTTTACTTTTCATAATATTATTGTTTGTAATAATTATGGTAATTATTTTATTTTATTTATAATAATTTATTAATTTTCCAAATGTAAATATTATTCTTATCAGGCAACATTTAATTTCGTATGAATTATTATTTTATTGGTCATAGATAAATCTCGTGATACTGAATTTTTCACGTAGAACAAATTGAGTTAATATTCAACGAAACATCTTTTACATTTTTTATCGCCATTGATTGTATTGGATGTTTAACATTAATTTTTCTTTGTATTTCTTATTGCTTTGTGTTCGTAATAAAATATTTTTATTTCCTTAATAACATCTAGATTCTTAAAGTGTATAACTGAAATATTAAATAGGTAAAATATAACGGTGAAATAAATACAATCAAGTATACGTACTTTCTAACACACAATTATTCGTTTAATAATATGCACATGGATTCTGTAGAGTTATATCAGCTGTGTACTGTTTCAAAATATATTATACTATATTATGTATTATAATTAATTATTATTATATTATGTAAATAATAGCTAGGTTATTGGTTATCATACAATTTTTAAAGAAGGATTAAATTATGATTTTACTTGTTTACAGTATTCTGATATAATCATATTATATCTGAAATAATAATAACCCAGTTAAATATTATGCGCACTCTGAGCAGCTGCAATAGTGATCTACTAGTACTTTTCACCGGTTTTATTAAATTGTGGCAATGAAGACACCATTTCAATTTTGTACTCCGCGTATTAATCTAGTCCGTTGGCTGGCTCTGAAAGTTGAACACATTAAACACTTTATATGTACTAGAGATTTAACATATTGTTGGTAAATAAAGATATGTTTTTTTTTAACGTTAAAAGATTTCTAAAAATACAGTAAATAATTATACCTCGGAACTTTCGAAATCAATGTACTATTATACTTGTACTATTATGTACTTACTTATCAATTTGTATGACGAAGTATATAGTTCTAACCAAATCTGTTTGGTTTCGTTGAGGAATAAATAATCATAAACACTTGATTTTAATTTTTTTACACTTAGAATTTTTTAAATAAAAGTAATTTTATAGACCTATTAGGCTATTTAAAAAAAAAAATAATAATAATATATTGATTTCTCTCTCTATTTACAGTGTTAATATTTTGTTGTCTGACAATTAAAATCAGCATCTAAATGTAACAATTTAAAATATCATCTGATTTTATCTTCTTATAGAATATTTTAAATTCACATCGAAAATGAATGTATTTTTTTTTTTTTACAATTATATTTTTTTCTTTGCAAACACTTTTAGGATATAATATTTAAAAAAAATCTTATTTATAAATTAGACAAATGTGACAAAAACTATTTGATAAAGTCTTAAATACCTAAAAATTGAATGTATTATATTATTTTATTTTAGATTCTGAACGTTGTAATGGTATCTATTAGTTTTACAATGTTGTGTGTTTTTTATTTTTTTATTTATTTATTTGTGTGTCTCTGATCAAGTTTTGAGACAGTAAAAATGCTTCAATTTCTTCAAGTAGCAACTTTTCTGAAAGAAAAATGAGTGTAGATGATAGATGGGCGAGTCAAAAATTGATTTCAAAAGTATCGATTAAAATGATAAAAAAATAAAGAAAAAACAGGAAATTTTACGCAAAATCACGTTTTGATATATTAATTTTTTTTTTAAATGCTCAGTTAGATCAAAAACAAAAAACAGCAAATATTTAAAATTTTTACCAAATATTTATATTGATATCTTTTTATATAGTGTTTTAACATTTTTTAACCTATTTATAGACAATTTAAATTTTCGGTTTTTCTAAGTTTTTTTGAAATATTAATAAAAAAAAATTGGCTGTCCAAAACTTTTGAAAATTTAATACAAAGTTCAATATAAGTAATTATTATTATAATTAAGAAACTGTAAACCGTTCCACACAATTTTTTTTATAAGCTCATAAAGTTCAAATTTGTTTGATATATGCCAAATCACTATAATTTGCATGTTATTTCGTTTTTCAAAATTTATAAAATTTTTATTTATGTACTTTAGGTTCAAAATCTTATTCTTAAGTTAATCTTCAAGTAACTATAAAATGTATTTATCTTTTATCTCAATTTACCCTCAAACGATTTTAAATATTTGTCATTATTCAAAAAGTATAGGTTGCAGATACTCGACATTTTTATCAATTGTTAAGATTGGTCTTTTGTTTAAATCATATTTTTTTAATATTTAATTGAATTGAAATCAATTTATAGACATGTGAAATATTTGATTTTTTTAAATATTTTTTTTTTTTAAATTATTGTTGAAAAAAAAATTGGCTACTACAAAATATTTGAAAATTTAATAGAAAATTCCTTAGAATGGACAAATCAATCAACAAGTATTGAAAAATCCATAGTCACAATTTTTTTTTATAAGCGTTTGAACAGCAAATATTAACATAATATATAATATACCTATTCTAAGCTAACATATCATCTCCGTTTAGAATCGTTATTTGTATACAATGATACCTATTGTTGCATTCAAATTTAACAAATCCATTATAGTGACCTACCCTATACACGAGATCCACTCCACCCCCTAATGTACAACAAAGCGAGGCCCATCCGGTTCTTTTTAATAATTCAAAATTAAAATGTGGTATTATCAAATCAAGGAATCTATTTACTTATATTTAAAAACGTGATTATTTATTTTATACAAACAAGTAGAATACCAGATTTATTTAATTAATTTTATTTGAACAGTTACAAAATATATGCTTAAAGATGCATATTCCTATAGATCGAAAATAAAACATGCATGGTACTTTGAAGTGGTTTTGTGAAAAATTGCGAAAAAAAAAACTAAAGGAAACTGCACAGGAAAACCCCTTGGGATTTGGTAGGAAAACTTTTTCTATTATTATTTTACAACATTTTAATAATATTTTTTCTAGTTTTTTTTAAAGTCGTGGTCTTATTTTACTTTTTATGATATTTATTTTTGCACTCAGCACTGAGTATAAAATTTTAAAGTTCCATAGTTTACGGTTAGTAATTATTAATGTATTTCAGTACGGTAATTTGATAGTTCGTAGTTTTATAAGTAAAAAAAAATGTTAAAATCAGTTCTGAGCTTTGACTTAAGTGAGTTAACTTCTAAAAGCAATACCTACGTACTGAATTATTGTTATAATTTTTTTTTTAGAATTATTTTATTTTGTGTTCTTTTATAGTATTTGTGAGCTATCAAATATACTAGGTCAAATTACTCATATGGTTTTCGTTACTCTGTGACAATTGAACATTTCAAACTCAAAATTGTTTTAATTATCACATCTTTGATCTAACAATAATGAGATTTGACCAAAATCGATTCTTCCCGAGTATAAAACTCCTTATTATCGCTTTCAAATGTAATATAACAAAATATTTATTTTTCACCACTAGATTATACCAATACAAATGTAATGAAATTAATCGAACAACTAATCTTGCTGATTGGTATCACCTTGATCGTGGCAATATATATATACAGCTGTTTTCATAATTTGTATATTCTCGAGTATATTAATATTTAATATATTATTTTTAAGATTTTATATATGGGCCTATATGAATAATAATTTTTATTTTAAAATAATGTACTTTTATTACAAAACACTTTATACTTAATATTAATATGAGAATAATGATAGTAAAATATTCTCTAACAAAATTATTATACTAATTACTATTTGAATTGTCAAAGCTTTTGGTAGTACCTAAATAATATTGAAAATAGAATTATGTACAAGTATAAATTGAAAACTCTATGTCTCACCGATGTAATAACTGATCGCAAACGTTTATTTGTTACATTATTATATTTTATATATATAATATTTATATTATATATATATATATTATATAAATTATTATATTTATATTTATATTTTAATTTTGATTATAAATACCATCACTCTAATTGATAATGAACTGTTATTATTATCCTTAAGTTATTGTTATTATTATGTAATTGAAAAAGTATTATTCAATAATGTATAATGTATTGTAATTACTAAGCTATAATGCTTATCGGCAAAATATTTTTAAGAAGAAATTAAAAAAAAGCTTTTTGTGTACATTTATATGGTTTAAAAATAAATGTTTTTTCCCTCAAGAGGAAAAGTTTAATATTTCCAAACCAAATAAATTGTAATCTCATTAAAATGTATATCTTCCTTGTTGGGTATCGGCAATAGAGGTCATTGCCCGACGTACTGTGAGTTTTTTAGTGTAGTAAGTGGATTTTTTTTTTTTTTGGGGGGGGGGTTAATAGTTTAGTAGTATAGACGAGTTACGTTGGATAGTTTCATACTTTTATTCTTTTACATAATATGTATTATACTGTTAAATTAGAATAAATTTTTGTTGTAAAGTTATAAATATATCCCATTCAATGCGTAATAATATTCATTATTCATTAAAAAGGCGAGAGTATTAATGAAAAGTAAACTGATGCATGCTTCGGGCATCGTTGTACACGGAGTTTGCTTATAATTTAAACAAAGATGATATCAAATTGAAACCTTTTATGATTGAATAATAATGCTGGTGTATAAATAGTATACAAAATATATTAACCGTTATAAATATATTTAATTCTACCTGGGTCCCATTGAATCGTACATTATATTCTTCACGCCTTATTACGGCACATAATCTATACTGAGCCTAAATATATGATTTTGTTATATTTTTAAGAAATCTAACTTTAGCTAATGTTTTAGATTCAAGTATATTATATTATTATATTCAAATTTTTTTTTTGTACTTATGTCGTTACAAAAATTTGAGATAATAAATCACTCGAATTTTGCTAAAACTTATGTGATTTTGTCATTCAAAAATAAAGGACTAACATTTCTATTTGCATTTTTGTTTTTAACAACTATTACTAATTAGTAATTCCTCTGTATTTTATTGTAGTAAAATCAAAAATAACAATTTTTTTGAATTTTGCTGTATTTTTAGGAACCGTATGAAAAAATAACTTATTCTAGTATTCTATCGTATTATTGATTTATTAGTGACCCCACAAGTAGGTAAAGTTTGATGGGAAAATTTATAACTATGATGCACAGTAGAAATGTCTTTATCGAGATTCAGAGTGCAAAATTACAAATTCAAAAAACTGTTGACTGTTATAAAATCACTATAATATGATATATTATCTGCGGGCAAAAAGAGTTTTCGAATCATAAAATATATAAAACAACATCGCAAACATTACAAGACAAACTTGTGTGCATAGATAAATTGAAAGGATACATAAACAGAAATATAGCTTTACATCGTCCTATTACTATAATACGAATAATATTATATTATATAATACTATTATGTAAATACATTGTATCGAATCATTTTTTTATAAATAGTGCGCATGGGACATATTATTATACTAAACTGACAAGTACAAAAATGTTTTATTTTCAAATTGAAAAAAAAAAAAACCGATATTATTTAAAAAAAAAATAAATATGGTAGGTCAAGCAAACTATATGTATCGGGAAAATAATAGCTATATAATATCTATCGCTCGTGTACTGAATGGTCACAGGCCGTTTATATAACATTGTTTTAATAAATAATAACGCTATAAACATTACTGATAACAAACCTGTGAGAATAATGGATATAATAATATATAATGTTTTTATGAATTAATTACGATTATGTATGCATTTAATACTTTGTAAAAAGCACAGATGTAGTAATATTCATAGTATGGGCACACGAGTAGTGTCTAATAGTAGTGTCTATAGTAAATTATAGTCGGGATATAATAGTTCGTGACTAAGGTATTATACGAGTGCAGGAGTACATTGTAGAACAATATTACAGCTGTCTAACAGCACAATCATAATTTTGGGGGTTGTAGAGTGTCCTTTTCACTCTCTCTTGTCGTAGTTTATATTGTTAAGCACCACTGTACCAGTCAAAAATTATTTAAACAAAAAGAACTGTGATAGACCTATACTTTCAGTGTGATCTTCAAATATATCTTGCGATAATTTCAAGATCGCTACAAATTTCTATTACTTTGCCTGCAGTAGCCACTAAAAAGGCCTACTTGAGGAATACAATAGGATAAAATAGGCTTAATGACCGATTTTTATTAAATATTCATAGGAATATAGAAATATTGTTCTGTAAAGTTTATAATAATTATACTTTTTTGGGGTCCCAAGAAAAAAAAATTCACCACTGTATTAAAAAAGCTATGATAATAATAATATTTATCTAGATATTGAAAATATTAAACAACATATTTTGCTCATTAAATACAATAACGTCATAATTCAAAAAAAAGAAAAAAGGTTTTGAATATACTAGAAACTGATAGAACGTCATAAGTTAAGGTCTATTATTGACCACCAGAGAACGTTTGTACTATAACATCACTTTATCGAGTTGTACTTTTATTGTATTGCAGTACCGTATCATTTTTTTTTTTTTTTTAAAAGATTTACTGATTCTTACGTATGACTTTGTAGTAATTAATGATAGATTCATATATTTATTATATCATAATATATCAATCGTCTCTATTATTTGAAAACGTTTAATTATGGACTCAAAAGTTATGATAAAACAACGTTTCCAATCGTTGAACAGTAAAACAAATCATTGCGTACATCGATTATTTTATAATATATATGCTTTATGTTTTATATTTATATTTTGCTTTGCTCAAGCTCGGTATCGATATACAACTGGTGTGATAAAGTATTTTGAACGTTTAAGACCCAACGATTATTTTTCCGTTCGAAATGAATTATTCAACGAGTGCGTCCTTTGCACTTACTTTAGAGATCGATGGGTAAAGGTATAATATTATTAATTTTGATAATTCATTTCAAAGATAGCTGAGAATGATCGTTAGCTCTTCCTTGGAGTTTTATATTATGTAGCTATGGTGCGCTTGTAATTTAGGGAAAGCACGACAAGCGCAGTTTGTATTCGTGCATGCAAATTTTATATTGTATACTCCTAAATATACGTGCAATGATTGTGATAATTATATCAGGTTATGCCCTCGACATATGGATTATTATAAAGCATTTTCGTGAGGTAGGAAGTTGTCAGTATAAGGTTCGATAACATCCGTTGGTCGATGGCGAATATCGCGACCGCATTGTCGTTTTCTAAACATCATTTTCTCAGCGATTCGTTTTTCCATACTATAATATGCAACAGTACAGGTAACGATGATGAATCTCAAATATATACTCGTATTTCCTAAAATATTTAAGCTCTTTTTTTTTCGCAAATCGCTGAGCGGGTATATTTTTTGTAACACTTGAAAATAACAATTTTATAGGCTTTTTTCAACTTGAAATGTTGACACTTCCAATTCTTACATCCTTCAAATTCTACAATCGAGATTAGTTTTTTTTATTTATTTATTTTTGACCAAAAATAGGTTACTGAATATAATAATATAGTGTGATTGATAGGTACATCGTTTTACCGTAATTTATTTTAAAACACTATAGTATGCACCAGGATGTTGCAATAATTTAAAATATAATATTCTTTATTTTCTGCAGTAAATCAAGTAAACAAAAATTTACGTCGAAAGAGACATCGCAACTGGCGATCGGTATTGGTGTTTCGCAGGACACCCTGTACATGCGCTGTTCGTATAAGTGGTTTGTCGTATACACACTCGACCGTCGTTCTTGGCGGTCGGTGGCAACGGCGTTTGGTTTTTGCTTTGCGGATACCGCTCGGTGTAGAATTGATCGTGTTTTCCATTACAAGTTCGCGAAACTAACCGACGACCGACTAGTTAAGGGTGCACGCGTACAACAAATTAGTCGGCATTAACTGTTAAACCAATTATCCCAACTCAGGCCGGTGGCAAGCTAACGTAATTTCGTTGATGCATTCGGTCCGATTAAGTGACCGGGGAATTGCACGGCGGAAATTTTCTACGTCCCGGACGTCGAACGGAAACCAATTTAGAAATTTATTACAAAATATTTAGAGCGGCTGATAAATATATATATTAAATAGGTACACTCAGTCTTAGGTTTCGAAATTTAATTAGACTTAGGAACATATATATATATTATTCCCGTTCGCAGTGCCTCCGCCGCCGGTCGTATTCCTACTGAAAACGCGTAATAAAAGGTCCACAGCGCGCGTACGTGTATTTGCCCGTGCTCAAATGATAAAAAAAAATATAGGTTATTTTATTCAATCGACCAAATTTGTGTCCGATACAATAAGACGTAGTCTTATTTCCTACTCGGCTCCAAACACATGAGTTTTTATTCTCAGCAATGCATCAATGCGGCAGTGTGCAATCTATGCAAACGATCGTAAACTCGTACTATCTTGGCCGATTGACGTGAGCGCCTCCTAAGTGAATCATTTATTTTTTCGTGTACACAATATAACTGATTAAATACTAATCGTACAAAATAACAACTATCTACAAGTTGTATCGGTAGAGGCTATAGAACTTGTTTGAGCGCATTTACCTTTATTTCGACTTGTTTGCGTACACATTTCTACTATTATTCGTTTGAGACAATAGCACGTTTTCTTTCTCATTTTAATATAAGCTTACAACTATCTGTTTACCATAGATGTGATAAAAAAATGTGCGTGCCCAAGTGAGTAATGAAACTCTTCATTAAAAATTATTGTAATTATTATTATACTAAATAAAAACGCTTATATAAAAAAAAAAATATATATAAAATTTACTAAAATTATATGTATACCGATGCTAAATGTATAGGTATTGATTATTATTAACATATGGCATAGTAAATTTGAATAGTTTAATTTGTTTTATATAAAATAATCGATCGATTGTTTTATTTTAATACATTGTTACCGAGCTTTTTTTCCAATTGTAACTACTTGTTTATTATCATTTTCATTTTAAAATTGATGATGTTATCGGTTGTTGAATTAATCTTTTAATCAGTTTCAGTTTGAATTTCAACTATTATGTCGATTACTCTATGAACGTGTGAATGAAAAACTGACAGTCATAATGGTTGTGAAAAATGTCTGGACCATTAGTGGTCTTTGGATTATTTAATTAAAAAAATGTTTAATATTTTAAAAGAGCCCGTACAAATTTTCGGATTTCAGGTAAACATTTTTATTTGTGCGTAAGCGAGTTGCATCAATTGTTAAACGGTTCAAATGTACAACAAGACTACGACATTACAATATTACGAGTATAGCGAGGTTTTAACGATTTGTTATAATGTAATAGGTTATAACGTTTAAAACGTTTTGTGTAACTATAATGAATGTAGAATGGAACTATTTACGATTCTTTAAAAACGATCCAGAACTCGTTATATATATATCACGTTAACTATTTACGGTATAGGTTGTGAACTATATATACTTGCCACGTCAGGTCTATAATCTGATATTATTAACATCGCGAACGGGCTAAAATATATAGCTTTGTATGATTGTGCAAGTAATATTTGAAATATTATGCTGGTAGGCTACCATTTATTAGTGCGAAGGGATGCCCTCGGAGAGTGGTAACGAATTGGGCAGTCCCCCCATGGTTTTTTATTTTTCAAATATTTGTCATTTTAACACACTATAAAAATATTATGTATCAATACATGGAAAAATAATGTAATTTCGCATATTAAAATAAAATAAAAAAAAAAATGTTTTTCATCACTCCGAAGTAATTAATCGCTTTTCCAAATCTAAAGCTAACAAAAAATTGATTTTGGTCTTCAATGATTTTAATAATTGTATTATATTTGTATTCAACTAGTTTTTTTTTTATTATTATTAATAATGTACCTATGAAAAGTAAATTATGCTTATTCTGTTAATGTTTTAAAATATTTTAATTACTGCGACTAGTAGTGTAACTCTGTTAATAATAAAGTAATTCTGTGTTTATCTAAAAGTTGAAATTTTGAAAAAATTTTGATTCTAATGATTGCACTGTTTCCTATTTTTATAACCATGCCTACGCAGTATGCTCCAAATGACAATTAACATTACACACTTCATGTGAAATCAGGTAAACTACCTAGTACTTAGTGTGTTTATATTAGTGTATATGATATTTCGCAGCTCCTCTCCCCACTGTAAAAGAGTCTAGGGACGCCCTTGCTAGAACTGCAACACAGTTATAATAAAATTGTAAGGTAAAAAAAAATTACAGAAATAAAAAGGTTGTTGGTTACGGTAGAAAATGAAGTAAAAAAATTAAAGACAATCGGTCAGCTGCTGTCTTTTGTTTTCAGCGTACCTATTCGAGGTTGAGTTTTAATGCGATCCTTTATAAAAATATTCGTTTAGGTAATTTTTTTTTTATTATTAAATATCCTGCATGTACATACACACAGAATTTACATATTTATTTCGTCTGTACGCACTTTTGAGTTCACATTTACATAACGGTTTCGTAGTACGAAATACATAATCAGTATACAACATAATTATTTTAGCTACGTTAAACTAAAAATACGCTGTATTTATACATAGGACAGATTTAAACAGAATTTTGTTGGAAAAACGCATATAGGTAATTGAAATTGATTTAAAAATATATACATTGAAAATAATTATTATCATTAAACATTGTGTTAATTAGATGTCATTATAAATACATGAATTTGGTTTTCATAATTATTGTATACATTTTAAATTTTAGAAGCGATAGTGAAAATAATGATTATAATCAATTCAAAAAAATAAATAAATAGCGTCATCAAATTAACATCATAAAGTGTTGAATTTCATCCAGAAAGATTTTTACGGCATTATTTACAAAATGATTTTTCTATGCACTTACAGTTAATTTGTTTGCTAAAATACATCGTTCATTAGCATAATTTCCATAGAATATACTATGAACCAGCAAATAATAATAATAATGTAAAATTAAAAATCTTTTAAGTAGTTTAAAAAGGTTCCGAGAATCTAACATCTTGTTTCACAACAAAATAATTTGTTATTTATTTTTCAAGTAATATTTTTCGACCAATGAATAATATTATGAAAATATTGCATAAGGACATAGCGAGAATGAATTAACAGCTACTGGGAATGTCTGCAAGCATATATAAATAAAAATTAGCACACAAAATACTTACCTACTTCATTTGATCACGCACAAGGCGCAACTAATGAAAATTATCAGGCGCAAATATGAATTACCAAAAAGATAATTAATTAAACGTATAGAATATTTTTGAAATAAACAAAAATATTTTTATTTTTTTCAGATTCGTATTTAACGTATTCTGTATCACGCGTGTGCATGCATATACATTTAATTTTATGTAGGCAAATACAAAGTTTGAATCTGGGCACTAAAACTGAATAAAAAAATTCTGTATTACCTTTTTAAAATACACTTTAATAGTATAAACATTATTTATCTTATCGATTGAACATTGAATTTGGTTTGAACAAATCAAAACAATTGTCGTTTTTTTTCTGCGGGAAAATTTGTTGCACCTAGGAAACAATTTTTATATCACATAACTATAACATACATAAATTACATGACAAATTTAGCGTACACGATTATATTGATATTAATGTTATTGATGATAGTAGATAGTTGATTTTATTATGCAAATGTATTACTTCTGCAATATTGCATGCCACTGATATTAGACCACGGTAAGTTAGAAAATTCTAGAATTCATACACAAAATATTTACGTTTCTTTGTGATAATAATTCTCGATTTAATTATATAATTTTTTTTTGGGGGGGGGAAATATCTTGGTTATTATTTGATATTTTAATTAGTATTGATAATTAATTTATGCCAATAAGGTTTCGTTTTATTTAAATCAACTATATCTGCTATATACAGAAGTATTTTTGATTCAAATCGAAACATTTTAAATAATATGCAGAAAGGGTCTGAATTTTGTAAAAATATCCATATTAATTAATTTAGGCTACAATTGTTATTTCACAAATAAATTATTTAACATTATTTCAGTTTTCTCGGAGATCATTTACGTATAATTATTATACTGAATAATTAATGATGACGTGCGGGGTAATGCAATTATTATGAGCACACTAATCACAAACCCATTAATATTTAATATTTAATCATGCGTTTAAGGTTAGATATATTTTCTCTCACTCGAAAACTAAAAAACACATATTATATTCTTCACATGCACGATCTCAAAGTATAAATGGTGTAGAAATTTCTAACTACAATCTTTGTACACCAAGTCAGTCTTTTTGCTGATAATTATGTTCAGTGTTCTCAAACTTATAGAGACCATTTTTCACTCTGATCTATGACGGAATATGTATAATGTTATATGTTTTTGATACAATCAAATTTTATATGATATATTTTGAAAAAATAAATTCATTTTTTGGAAGGACATCGTTTAGTAGTTATGATTTCCTATGATTACGTATGACTATGTAATTTCGTTATGCTTATTAAGATAATTTATAACATACTTTATTTAGACAATGTAGAGAATGAAAAAAAACCAAACCATAAAAATTGTTAGTAATCGTGAACAACAAAATTATAATGACAATGCTTTTGAAACTATTACTAAGCCACAGTTTAATTTTACAACTAAAACAGTCTTAGATCAGATGATGTTTTCCTACATTTCGAGGAAGTAAAATTATCAAATCAATGTCAAATATAAATAAATAATATGGTATACATCAGTGGTGTAAAAATCTTAATGACAAAATTATTTGACACGTTTACATAACACCTATACTATCAATTTGACGTATATGCTATATAAGAAAAAAATGTATTGCGATTTTTAAAATTTCATGAATATTCTTTTGAGTTATACAAAATATTAATTCATATATATTTACGTTTTCAACATTTCTTTAATAACAACATATTTTTTAAGTGTATTGATTCCATAAAAAAAAACTCTAGATCAACAAATATTGTTTTATTGTAGGAATATGACTTTGTTACTATGACCATATTTTGTGAGCTTTTTTCCGTGTGCACATTCCGAACAAATTGTTGCTTGAAAAAATCATTTCTATTATATTTTTGACCGAGCACAATGTAGATTTTTTACGAGTAAATTAATAGGCCATTTTAAAACCACGGATTAACTTGGGTTATAGGTTATACGTTAAAACAAAAAGGATTACCACATTATGAACTTTTTAAACCGGTGTATCACTCTTCCCCACCTAGATATTACGAAAAAGTGGTATGAAATCCTACGAAATCCCAATTTATTTCCTTAATTATATCGAAAATCATCTATCAATATCCTTGTCGTTTAAACCACTGTGGGATATATTTATTCTCTTACAACAATTTATTTAGCAAGAAAATATATTTAAATTTTAAATTGAAGATCTTTGTGCATTTTAATAAAAATAGTAAATTAAATGCTTTGACTGATAACGTTTACTGATAATATTTAATTTAAATTCAGGTAATTTAATTGGGAAAAAATTATATAAAACAATAATACAATTAATTGTTTTTACCTGGAAATGTTTTCCAGACCCGTCGCTTCACCTTTGCACCACCATGGTGATTCCCTAACCTCTTATAAGTAAACATTTTGTTATTATTAGTTTTTGTCATTTATATATGTTTGTATAAATACTAAAATACCTATCAGTTATTTTCAGAAAAGGAGTATTCAAAACATGTGAAAAGTGTTCAAGAGATACGATAATATGTTAGTATCAAAATATATGAACTCTTCGTATTACTCAAGTGTAATTGAAATTTGAACACCGAAAGTCTGAAAGCATTCAGCATATAAAAACCATTGCAACTTGTAAGTTTTGACTTTCCATACGAATTTCAAGCATTTCATGGATACGTTAGTCGTCGTATTATTTAGGACATCGATAAAAACTTGTTAGCTGAGAGATAATTAACCCATATTACTGATTTTTTCGACGTATATTATAGAGCGCTATAATAGAAAATGATGAACATTATCAAGGTTGAAAGCTATCCGTAACTAAATCAATTTAATAATTTCGTTTACTCAAAACAAACAGCACATCGAACAAGAAAAAGAAAATAAATAATTATATATTATTATATTTGACATGGTATCATATAATTTATGATTGATTTTTAAACATTTAATATAGACAATCATCCTAAATATTTTTTATTATTGTATTTATAAATATGGTATTAATAATGATAAAAAATTCAGGGGTGAACGCAGAAAAATATTTTAGGGAGGGTCGAAATACTAGAATATTTATAAATATCATATTATTCATACTCTTTATTTTAGATACTTATATTATATACGCATATGCATTAATTGATTATTACAATTTACATTATAAGATAATATCAATACGTCTTGGTATTTTGGCCATTATGTATTTGTAATAAATTTATAGGTCAGGTAATATATTTTTTGTCTTTGATATTTCGGGGAGCGTTTAAACATCCAAAATACCCCCCTGCGATCGCCACTGATGAAGATAAGTTCAATCCAACTTAGACGACCGTTCAAGTATTCATTCCCTTTTTTTACGTTTCATTGTGCGTGGTAGTTATTACTATTGCAATACATTCGGTTGATTGAAATCTGACTTAAAACGCAAACTTGTCCAATATTCGCTAACCACGTACAACAATATTGTGTACTAATCGCATCAAATGCTTTATTTTTATCGAATTATCATATAATATTATGTTTGCCAAGTTCTGCGCATTTAGTAATTTAAAATATTATATGTTATCCCATTAACATTAATATGCGTTTTCTAATGGGTACAGCCCCGCAGTATATGGACTGCAACTTCCAAGACTATATTATTATAATGTAATATTATTTAAATCGATTCACATTTATCACTGCGCTCATATTCAGAAGGCGTAGTAGAGAGAAGTGCGTATAATATATGTATACAACTTTCTGATTCTAAATTGTTAATTTGCAGCTCATGTAGGCACCTCGCGTTTTATGGAGAATCTTACGTGTATAATCAGTCATACTTACCTTGTGACCATATTTTACGACGAAGTCTACATATTCATATTTACATTTTGTCCCGTGTAGTTATTACACATGGAATGTTTATTTTTATTCCGTCGTGTAAAAAGTCGATATGTTCAAATTTTGTAAAGTAATATTTGTGGGAAGGGTTACTGTTATATTAATAGTTATGATTAGGGCTCGGATTTATATGTATTTATTCAATCAAAATATGTATTTATACAACAAAAATATGTACATAAATATGTAATAAAAAATGTATAATATGTATTATCAAAAAAAAAAAATAATAATAATAATTAATAATAAAATGAAATGTGATAAAAAAAAAATGTATATAACTATCTAATTATCTTGATTGCAATTAATAATATCATGCATTTTTAAATTTTTGAATTCGAAAGATCGCCGATTATATTTTAAAATTGCTTTATATAGACTGAAAGATCTCTTACCTTCGACTGATGTTATAGAACAATATTACATGTTGACTATGTCTGAAGGAGAAAATTGTACATCCCATGAAGCAAGAACATATATCGACAGTATATTAGATTAAGTTTAAAAATTGGTATTATTTTATTACTATTTTGTATTATTGGAAACATGGGAAAGTCTGTATTAATAAATAATAAATCATAAATGAACAAATTGTCGAAATATGTAGGAAAATTGGAATTATTGAAAATATGTAAAATGTACTTACTTATGGCAAAATATGTAAAATAAAATATAATTCATTTTATTGGAAAGCCCTTGAAACGAATTTATCGCTTATCTAACTTAATTTATCAAGTCACAGTAAAAATATGTATTTACATATAAATTTGAGCCCTAGTTATGATTATTGTTAATGGTGTTTGGTGTAAAAAATGTTAAAAAGTAAAAGATAGAAAAACTGTACTTTATCACGATAAATATAGAGATCCAAATAAATTGAATTTTTAAATTTTGTATTGGCATTAAAAAAGAAAAAGTCTTATTTTATATATAAATAAGATTAAATATACTATAACATAGAAGATTTAAGCTTTTTTTATCTTAGTGTTTTAATTTAAGAGTTCTTAATAAGAAGCTTTACGGCGTTTAAATTATCAACTTGGCGATCAACATAATATTAAACATTCGTCGGGAAATAATTAAATTCATCTATAAGGTCCAATATTCAATTTCTTGATTCATTAAGCTGTTAAAAAAATATTTCATTTAAGGAATTCAAATATAAAATATGGGTTATTATTCAAATTAGGTCATCGATAAAATATTGAAATACATCGTTTGGAATAAAAAATACATAATAATTAATAATTAAAAATAAATGTATGTAAAATTATTCGACATTTTTGTAGCTAAATTTTAAATATAATTGATATCCTTTCTCATAGTTACATTATATCAATTTCGTTTTTTTTTTTTTTTTTATCTAATTAATTAAATTTTGAATCATCTTATATAATATATTATATAACTCAAATAAACATTTTAATTTAGAACAATTGACCTCATATAAATTCATTGTCATGTTGATAGTATATTTAAAAGATAAAAATTATTTAAACGAAAGCAAAATTGTATTTTTTTTTTTAATAATAATAATAACATTCTATGCAACTGGCTATTCAACAATACAATAAATGTTAAAAATATCCAATTGGATTGAATAGATCTACCGATCTAACCGATTCTACCGAAATTATCCATTCAGTAGGTGATTTCCTAACTAATTTAATTGTTATAATATTTTTCACTATAGTTTTTCTATGAATACAACAGTAATAATTTGTTACTAAATCACAAATCATATATATTATGCTCAGCGTCTTATTTTACATTCATAGAGTACATTACTTTTGGTTCGTATATAATGTATATATTTCGTTATAACATTTTTCTTATATAATATTGTTTTGGTAATAATGTATATTTCTACGCTGTAATGTAACGATTTTTTTTTCGCCCTATCTAGCTATTCCGTGTTTTACATGTTTTCGTTCGTTTATGAAATCATGTTTTCCAATTTTCTTCCGCTATATGTATAATCAAGCTTTATGATACAAACTTTGGCCTTGTTTCATAACATAAGAATCGAACACTTTAACATGTTAAAATTATAAGTTATTTCCGAACTCCGTTTCGCATAAATGCATAATACTGTGTACCGAACGACGGTGCGCAACAAAAACGTAAAAAATCGTACGAGGCATTATTAACATAATTTCAAGCGTTCGAATAAAATGCACCGTGGTAGCGTGCAGGTGATGGGTGGTGAGGTCATCGTAATAGTATCGGATTAACGATACTGTAATTCCCACAACGATTTGCGATACATAACTTATCCTTCAACTTTCAAGATAAAATCGAAAACTTGCGGAGTCTTTACTTTCGTTGTTTCTATGTTGAGAATAGGCGGTGACGCCGTTTGTTACCGCGACGATTTCTAAAAACTATTACCGAGAACCGTGTCGCGTATAGTCATATGAAATGCGGTATAAGTATCAACCCGTCACTGAGTCACGGAAAAGTGTGTACCTATAGAAATTGAACACCATAAAATAATAATGTGAGAATGTATAATCTGCCAACTGTTGAAAATACATCGGCAAAGATCGAAACAAAACGGCAGCATAAAATCGTGTTCAGGAACAAATAATTAAAATAAAACACACGAAATATGGACAAAAAACAATCGTAACCCCGCGGTATTCGACTATAAAACCAATGGTAATGACTACCACGCGGAATAGGTACACCGACCAACACACCCCGTCAGCCTTACGACAAAATATGCGTATATTAATTATTGTTGTATGTTCTTGTAAATACTACGTTTGACGCGAACGATAAATAATAATAATTATAATAGTTATGTAAATATTAATATTATCATATTAATCATAACGCCTAACCATAGTGGAGTGTTTACGTCACATTTTACAGAGGTACTATTAAAATTTGAGGATTGAACAATCGGCCTGAGATGACCGTCGTAATATAATAGTGTTCTAAAATATTTCATTGTATTGTTGCAGTAGAGTAATACGAGTAGACGGGCGGGTAAAAAATGACCCTTCAAAAGTCACGTATGCTGCTCGCACGAACGTTTGAATTTTTATAATGATCCGCGTTGCACTTAAAGTCACTATACACATATGGTATCGTTTGTAACGTATAATCAGTGGTTCGAGTGACAGGCGCACGCGGTCGCAGTGAAATTATGTTATTTACAAGTATATATATATATATATATATTTTTTTTTTCCAAATTTCTTGTAATAAGAATAACGTAGAATAAAATATAAAATACAAAAATAGTAGATAATCTTTTGTTACAATAAATATCTACTTCCTAAGAACAATATACTTGTGGTAGACTGCAGTAGAGGTAGAGTTACATTAAGTATGTGAGAATAAAGTTAGTGTTTTTGAAATAAATATCATCAAGCAGTATAATAGGTAACAGATAACATGCATAGAATATCATACTAATATTAATCAACTACCTAATTATAGAATTAATACATTTTGTTAAAAGGTGAATTAATATCAATATATGCGAATAACCAATTTACAATAATTATTCTGATGTTTGTAATTTTACGAGTTCCAGTATTATAATATATAATATATATTTTTTTGTATCAGTGAGCATTAAATTGAAGGATTGGGCCCTAAATAATAAACAAATCTTTCATCAAATGTTTTTCTAGAGTTGGTACTTTATTTTTGTATCGTAAGCTCCATTTACTCTTATATTAGTTATATTTTTTTCTTTATTGACCAATAGTTCTTAATTTTTAACTATTAAAATGATTATAATATTTTTATTTAAACCATAAATTAGTAGAGCATTGATATTTTAAAATGTTCTCTAGTTTTAACCTACTAAGTTGTTTTTAAAAAAGCATATCCTTACAAATTGTCTTTTTTGTACTGTTAAATGTTTTAATTAATTTTTATTTAAGCCCACTCTTCCCCTCCCACTTTAAAACACTATAATGCAATATCGATTTATATACGGAGCAAAATGAATTATGCGCATAGTCTGTACTGGTAAAAAATCTCTCATTTATAAAAACTAATAGATAAAATATGCAGTCGCATTACAATGTTATTTACATGTAATGGCCATCTCTTTCATATTATTATCAAAGGTAAGAACCCAACAATTGTATGCATTATAATTTTTTGTTTACAGTTGAATTAAGACATTTTCCAGCCTATTTAAGTCTGCGGATATTTGATTACAATATAATATACATTATACAATACCTACATAATAATACTTTTCTAATTTGAATATTTATAATATTTTCAGTTAGGTTGGTAGGTATCATGACTCAATAAAAATACTTATAACATTATGTGTGTTTAATAATATGTATACAATAATAATATAATATACGTTTTACCTTTTTTAACAAATAACGATAAAAACATTGTTATTATTATATTGTTTTTCCACCGGCTGTGATCCCAACGGTCACAGCGTACATATTATTATTATTATTGTAATACACCGGTCGGATCAGGTAGAATATTATGTGTCCGGCCCAAGCAGCAACTTAATATGATGTTCATCGTGTTGTATTAAATACATCAGTCGAGAATATTTTGAAATCAGTACTGCACAGCAGTAAACGATTATTTCAAATATTTGTTTGTTAATTTCAATGTATTATTTCAACGTTCATCGATCGATATCCGATTAAAATATGCTAAATTTATTATACGAAGAAGAAACATTCTTAGTCAATGAAAAAAAAAAAAAAAACCAACTATTGCACAATAAGGCGAAAAATGTGTGTAGGTACTAGGTATAGTGCAATTTAATAATAATTTCTAATAAGTGGTTTGAATAAAAACGACGACGGGTTAATATGATAATGCCGAGTTAGTGCTCAGAATAACGGTGTCCCGTTTGAAATAATGTAAACTTAAACGGATCGATGGCGTGTGTTTTGCGTTCGTCAAAAAGAAATACCAGTGGTTTGCCGGGACACCGTATCCGTCGTACGATGGGCATCGTGTTAGAAATAGGAAAACTTCAGAGTCCCCTTGGGTTTCATCTGTGTTGATATCCATAACTTTGGCGTGGTGTGCACGCCCCGGTGAATCGATGGGAAACATCGCAACCGTTAATCACCAATATATTATGTACCTTTATTATTATGCACATACATCACGCGACCGCGATTTGTGTCGTAATTTTCGACGAGATCATCTGCACACGAACGATTTGGTGGGCACATGGTCCATGGATGTTTCTATAAAATATTTTGCTCCAGTACCTTGTGAAAATACATCAGTAAGTTGAACAGTGTTGAAACACAACGTGCGGCCATCACAATCGTCCATATTATACTATCCCCGCGTAAGGCCGTCCATTTGTGGAAATCCAGGAGGGGGATTGTATTTTTTAATAATATTCACTACCTCTCTGTTAACATGTGTGTTATATTTTATTATTTAAATTTTTATTATATTTATACAAACGTAAATATAAATAATTTATAATAAAATATAAAAAATAATGTAACATAATATTCCTTTAATTTATTAACAAAACAGATATATTATACTTGAAAAGATGAAAAACGAAAAACTATTTACAATGCACTAAATGTAGATTAAAAATATAAATAAAACTATGTATATACAAATATAAATATTTATATTCAATTGTATTATGTTACAAAAAATGATGATTTAATCTTAAAACATATAAATTGTAAATTACGTATATATTACGGCTCTGCTCCGTCATTGTGGACCTAACCCATATTTTTACACGACAAAATGTACCAAATGATCTGTCAATAGTACAATATGTTATGGGATTATAGGATGTTATAGGAGTTACGTTCATGTATTTACGTATTCATCATTTAATGATACATTTTTTAATTAATGGAACAATTTTACAATCGAACGTATTGTTTTACGAACATTGTTTTAATTACTATTTATATTTTGGTGAAGACATGTTTTCGAAAAAATAAAATAGCTACCTATTATAATAAATTCAATTTACTTAGACGAATTTTAGTCATTATTTAATATTTACCATAATTAATGTAGGTATGTATTTAATAAAAATTATAATATTTCATGTTTAATAATCACAGAAAAGCCAGAGGGGACATGTCCATTATGAACACCTTTGCCTTCGTCATAAACCGATGTTCAGGATGATGCGCGTTGCTAATGAATATTCATTCCCCTAAATCTAAGAATATTGTGTATACATTTTTACCGTTACACGCTGTCTACTGATGTACTTCAGGTCACCAGCCCTTATAATGATGACGATACTGTATTATTATGTATATTATTATTACTATTATTATAATATTACAATATGTTGTTGTATTATAACCCTAGAAATCGATGTAAATCAGTAGTTTTTGTTATCAATCTTCAAGTGAATATTCTTGTGTTTATCTTGAAGTTTATTTGAATTAATTCCTATAGGCAAAACGATTACTTTTATTAAAACTTGCGTGACGTTCACGGTTGAAATGTTGTCCGGTTGACATATTGATTGGTATTATAATAGGATGTACCTATCGGTGTTCTAAAGTGTTTGCAGTATGAACAAACAAAGACTTGAAATATAAATATAATACGGTATGAATATTTAAACACTCATGTTTTAATATTTGTTTTGTATTTTTGAGTTTCATAGGTTTATTGTATACACATTTTCGTGTTACATTCTTCACATTCGACTGCTAGGGTAACTTTTCGCGAAAATGCGTCCAACATATTATTTTGTGTTACATAATAATAACGTATTTGCAATATTATCTGCGAACGGTGCGGTTTATTTTTAGAAAATATAAAATGCGATTGATTACTGATAATTAACGAAAAATACGTATATATTTATTACAGTTTCATAGGGACAGTTTACAAAATGTTTGATGTCAAAGAACTGTCATTATTTTCATAATATTTATAGTATTTTAACCTTATTTTATATTTGGAAACCAAATAATATTTTATTTTTAGAATTCAGTGAAACGTAGAAAGTATATTTATTTGACCACTTATAATAATTAAAGGCTTATAACCATATAATTTCTATTAATATTCACTCTCAAAAGGTTCACATTTTCGTTTCGTCCAATTCTACTTACTAATTTAGTAGTGTCATAATTTTATAGAATTGTAACATATTATTTTCATTATTTCTAAGTAGATATGAATTTATGATTTATCAGTTTAAAATGTGTCTAAAAAAGTTTTATATTACAAGTAATTTAACTTCAATATGGTTTTTTTTTTTTATTGGTCAAAAGAAACTTTAGCGTCTATGGCCATTTGCATATATAAGATATGGTATTTTACACTTCTTATAATGATAATATTTATTTCAGGAAATCTTAATATAATATCTATAGTTGAAGTTAATTTTACTATGAACTTAAAATACATAGTTTTCATTGAAATTTGTCGATTCTAATATTTTTATTTTATCTAAGTTATTACAACTTTTATGGAAAAACTAACGATAGAGTTTTTTATTACACAATTGGGATGCTAAAAATCTTTTTTTAGAGTAAATACAAGTGAATTTACTTAAGAGTTTCTAAAAGTTCTATTTGATTTGCTATTTTATCGTACATTTGAATTATTACTAGAAGAAATAATGTCAAACTTATAATGGAAGTAAAAAATATGGACACTATAACATAAAATAAGATATAATATTTTATAGATTTAGGTACAATATCAATTATTCAAAAATAGTTCATATAATACATTTCTTTTAAAGATAATGAACAAATTCGCTTTTCTAACATTAATAAGACCCATAAGCCAAGAGAAAATACACTCCCAGCTTGACTCAATCTAAAATTAAAAGCCGTTACTAGTAGGGAACGATGGATACATATATTGAAGTTATTGTTAATTTTTAGTTATTCGATGACCTTCGGAAAGTATTTGCAGTCAACTACACTCCATAAATTATTTACAAAATAGTTATTATAGTCAGATAGATTTATAGATGCGGGATTAACACGTGCATATTGTACCCTATGTATGAAAAAGAAAATATTATTATTTAAATTAAAAAAGTTTTGAGTCTTAGTCTAAAATATCCACCGTTAAAACCGGGAAAAACGTCGGTCGTAAAGTTAAATATTAAAAACTATTAAAATATTATGATGCGTGGAAAGTATGCCTGAAAATATTGCCATTTTCCATAATATGCTTTATTTCTGTATAATATAGTGACGTTGCTTATGACATTCGCTGAGTGATCCATAAAGTTTATTGTGTGTAGGGCAGATATTTCGATCTTAACACATAGATCAACAGATGATTATTATGAGTTGGTCATTGAATGGTTCCAACGTGATACGATATGTTGTCAAAATCGTCGTGAAACACGTCTGCAGACAGACCAAATGTTCAAACGTTTATTGGCAGTGTTTGTCAACATGCGTCGTCTTGACGGTAGATCGTCACTGCCAACGGACCAACTAAATCGTGTAATATAATATTTAACGATACTCAGAATCTAAAATCAATAGTTTTCTATGAAAACCGTGTCCAGAATCTAAAATAATCATTTATTTAATTAATTTAGCGATGTGGTTCCATGAACTGAAATAATTTTAAGCTGAATCAGGATGTACTTCCTAACTTATATTTTATGACATGCTTTTCGATTTATTTTTTAGTTTACGGAACAATAATAAATGATACATTATTATGTTAAAATTAAATTTCAGCACACTTATTATTTTCTAATGTAATGTAACAGTAGAGAAAAATAATTTTCTTAAAATGAGACTTTAACAATAATTAAGAAACTATTTCGAACTTTATATAATAACGCTATGTTCAAGTATGTCACCTTATGTCTTTTTTAACCAAAACGATTTCATATATCAACCTGCTCTATCAGCTTATTTTATATTATTTCATATATTCGATTCCGATTTCTAAAACTAAAGGAAACAAATCTAAAGAACATTGTGCTTATTGTGATTAATTTTGTCATATAAATAGTCTTGTTCCGATGACAATTGGTATGTATAATTCATAGTATACAATAAAGATTTGTAATAAGTATATCCATTGTTTTTATTAAAACTTGAAAATAATTTTAAATTATTATTGTTGACATTTATTATAGTTTAATATGGATTCGTGATATTTTAAACTATGGTAACAGTTTTCATATTATATTACTGCAGTATTTATGAATAATTTAATTTAGTTCGGTTTAAGAATTATTTTTCCACGACCATGAAGCCGTCTGTGACCTTCACCATATTATTTTTTCTTGTTTTTTTCTTACTCATCTCCGCGTCTTATTTTTTTCTCAACTCTCTTCCTTAGGTTACTCCCGTCCCGATATAACGTTTTTCCTCAATTCTTGCTTTCCTTCCATCATCTCCCTCATCATTAATTTCATTCTTAAAGTTGGTATCCGTATTTAAAAACAGATATATATATATATATAAAAAATGTGTATAAAATGTATATAATTTATAATTAATCATGTATTTTTAACTTATATTTTACTTATGTAACTGCTGTGCTATAATTTTTCTGAAAATAAAAGCACTTAAATAATAATAAAAAAAAAAAAATTATTTCAATGAATTTAAAAACTTCTTTTTTCTTATATAACAATAATTATTGTGAAGTTTTATTTCCAGCATTTAATATTTACTGACTTTCTATTAAAATAATTGACATTATCTTGTGCAGTGAATGTTGTGCGGGTACAAGTATTAATTTAATTAGTATCTGTATTCCGTTTATAATTATTCCAATCCAGAATATATTTCTTAGACTTTTTGTTATGCAACGCAATGATGCTTTGCATTGGTGCACTATTACAAGAATACACGTAATGTAATTTCCGTTTACCTTCTAAATTAAATAAATACGTAAAACACAATTATTTTATTGTTGTTGTAATTTTGAATGTTATTAAAAACCAAAACATTTGGCTTTGGGACGAACACAGTAAGATGAACATTTCATTTTATCTCATCTCGTATTTCTCACCCTTGGTCATTTGACATTTAATTTCTCTAAGATTTTAATGATTGTAAAATTCTGTTTGTTAAATAACATTCACGAATTATTATTTATTCGTGGATCGAATTTTTTGATGAAAAAATATTCAACAGTAGAGTATAATTATTATCGTATATAGATTAGATATTAAAAAACTATTCAAATACATTACTCGAAAATCGAGGGTTTATAATTATTATATTATTGTCTTTTGCAGAATCTATATACTCTAACATCGTAATAATAATAATAATAATAATAATAATAATAATGATATTAAAGTTATAAAAGTAACTGGTGAATAATACTATGAATGAATACCTAAAGTATTAAGCCTGCGTAAAAGTTTATACTAAAAACGTTTTGTCGAACGATCAAATTACGTTGAAACAATTACACTGTTCTTCAAAACGTACAATATTACGTTTATGATATTACTTTAGTTCCGTTCGCGTACGAAATATAACAATATTATCATTGTACATAAAGAATGCAAAAAGAATTTAATATCAAAACGAATAAAATGGGTATGTCATTATACGTCGTCGACATAATATTATAATGACGTGAAAAACTTACAATGCTGCACGTAGAATAAGTATATATATATATATACATATGTATATTATAAAAAGATTTTAACCGTCTCGTAACGTCGCATATTCAACTCGAATCGTTTAACTTTGTTTTTCACGATGTTATGTTATTATTATAACTGTAGCCCACATGATGGACATCGGAGGGGGGAAGGACTTAGATGAGCTTAGCCCCCTAAATATTTGAATAGTTTTCCCAAAATCGAAACTTAATTTGAAATGTTAGTCGTTGTTTTTAAAATTATCTGTTCGCTTTATTTTATATTGGATTATTATAGCCCCCCTAAAAATTCAATCAAATGTCAACCCGTACGGCAGCGCAGACACAGACCAGTAAAAACCGGGAACAATGTCAATCGCTTTTTAGGTACAGGAGTGTTCAGTGATGGATTTATGGAAGAGAGGTCGTCCATTGAGCCTGGACCCCCCACACACCGACGTAATCTTATATATATTTATTCAAATTTAATCATAATGACAATTATCGACGGACGATGGCTGTATATTATACGGATTGTATCCCTTGTCTCCATGATTATAATTGAGTATTTGATACGTGGTATATGCTATAAATACATATAATTGTTCAGGACTTCCTCCCCCCATTTGAGAAAATGTTGAAATCCACCACTAAGAGTCGATATTGAATACGTAAACGTAAATGTGTGCAATATATCTGCGTGAGTTATTCAATAAACACATAATATACATTATACAGAGTGATTTTTCAAACGCACTCACCATACTTCGCACATAATATGTACCTATATTATTTGCTAGCTAGAATTAAGCATTTTTTCTGATCTACGGAAAGTGTTTGTGTTTTATAAAAGGAACTATATACAGATATCCCGATAAATTATGCACCTCTTTAAGAAATATCCTGTGGCAATATCAACTTTTATTCTTCCAATTTTTCAAAACACATATTTTTAAACCAATAATTGTTCAATAAATGTTTGAAATAAATTTATGAATGACTGGATTTAATTACTTTTAATTTTTTAACATTTGATGTGACTTGTCATATCATTTATTACCATTCGCTACAGTGCTTCAAGATAACAGGCATTCAATCTGAATTCTTATCACAGTCACAGTGCATAAATATTATATACAATACAAACAATATCAATGTAAATAATAATTATCTACACTTTTCATACCCAACTTAAAAATTTAGATTTGAATAATTCCGAAAATATTGGCCCAATTAATATTTATATTGGCTACAAAATACTCCTTATAAAGTAAAAAAAAAAAAAAATACAATATGTATCGAATATTATATTAGTAATACAATCTTATATAGTAGGTACACTTAATCAAGAGTTCGCAGATGTGCGTCTTACTAAACTCAAGTTGCAAATATATTTTAAATCATACTTATTGTACACACGAGCATAGATTGTAAATATCAAATCAAGTATTTGTATAATAATAATATCAAAAAAATAAAAATAACTATTATCAGTAAACATAATTTTTACACGAATCAAAATTTAATACAGTTTAAGTACCTAAAAAAAACACGGAAATATAGGTATCTTGGCTAAAAATCACCGTGCGTATAGAACATTATATTAATTCGTTGTTTGAACAGCCGTTATTTGATCCGCGCATCGTCGACAACATAATAATATTAATATGCACCTATTGCACCTGTATAATAATATAATAACTGTACGCGAAAACATCAGTATCGATAAAATGGATGTTGGGTCATTAGGTACATATTATTATTAATGTAATGACCGCCGAAACGCGTGATACTTAAAAGTCACTAAACATAAAAGCTAAAGTGCCCATTGATTAATGGTTTTACAAGCACAACAATATAATATGATATATATTTACACGCGGACGACGACGTGTGCAAGTGAATGGCATATTATTATCCTCAATTACAATGGGCCGCGAGGACATTTTGGGAAACAAAATAATAGGTCCGTTCGTTGTTTTATATCTGTAAATCACGGTTCGGTTAAACAACCAACGAGCACTATGCAGTTGTTGTAGATCGCCCGGCGTTGTTCGTGTCGGGGATACAGAACTGCTGGGCGGTTTAATGTGCACGTGCCACGGAATGTGATTTTTTGAACCCAATATTTCCGGAAACGGAAGAAAACATTAATTTCCTACTATAGTGTTTCGCCGCTGTAACAGTCGTGATACCGATACACCGATGTAGTATTATACCAACATTAAATTAAAAAGCAAAACAAAGAACCCTTATAATATACATTACAATATTACAAATATGTATACAAATTATTATGCATTGCTTTTAGATATTAAACATATTGTCGTGCGATGGTATTTTGTTCTATTTTAATTTTATTTTTTGTCTATCGAAGCTTTGTCACAAGTATTTATAAGCATCGATAATTCAGAGGTGATTTAATCTGGTTGATGAAAGAAATACATGATACACAGCACGAAAAATGGCAGATAATGTACTTTAAGATATTATTATATGATTTATATGGATACAATAATTATTAGATCAACAACTTTTATTCTATCGGATTATTATTTATATATTCCGATAAATGAATTCAGACGTTTTTTGGCTTAACCTATAAATGAATATTATAGTGGATTTTCAACATTTTTTCGTAATTTTTTTGGATGTTTTAGACGATTTAATCTTTTTTTTTATCAATAATCAATATTTTTAATAACGTTTATGTTATTTATTTTCAATAACAATGTTTTATTTTAAATTATTTTAATTGCATAAATCTCATAAATCTTTTGGTCAAAAATATTTCGTAATATTTTTATAAATATTGGTCATCTTTAAAAAAACGCTCTTTCGACGAACCTACAGAATGTCTAATAGGTGTCATCGATTGATTGTATGTTCTTCACATATTCTTATCACAATTAAATCGAATGTTTTGTACTATCAACACGTTCTTGTGTACACTTTGTACAATTTCATTTGCTATCAAAATCAGACGCCTCATTTCAGTAAGTAATCAGACTAATGGATGTTATTGATAATCCTCGCGGTAAATACTTTAATTTCATCCGTTGGTTGTGTTAATTTTAAGTTTAAGTACACGTATTATATCAACATGCATTTCATTGAACTTTATTTATATTAGAAACTGAATAGGATTGAAAGATGAAGTTGACTTTTTAGTTATAATATTTCGCCTGTATACCCATACCTATATTGTGATACTTCAACACGTGTAAACCGTACCGAATTGAAATATCGAACCGTCTCTCATTTGCTCGTTGCGGTACGAAATAGATTTCGAAAGTTTTATTATAACATTCAGAAAGTCATTAGTGAATAAGAGAATTCCGTGCCGTCGAGCGTGCAACAAAGCGTAAAAAAATTCACTTTCCATAACGATCATGTATAACGTACATAAGTGCATAGCGATTGAAAACACAACGGGTCGGCTAAATGGTCGAAACACCCTTCAAATTAACCGGATCCCTGTAGTAATAATAATAGTATGTTATTGCATCATATACATTAATTACCGTTTTCAAATTCAACGTTTAAAGTGTTATATCCTGATTTTTAACGGGACATTGTTGTATCAACGATCGCTCAATAATAACAATTTACGGAACTTTTTACAGAGTGTAGAGTATAACTTCAGAAATATTATAATATTAATTAATTGTTATAATGATATGTGTAAATATATCAAAAATCAAAAGTACCTTACTTTGGAAGGGATTATTTTTTTTTTATTTTTTTTTAGGGCGTGTAGCTTGTACAGTATCCAAGAGATGTGCACTTATGTTTCTTTTTTTACTATAAAATGCCGTTAAACTGATGAATAGTTAATAATAGATGAAAAAAGTAGAACGGAAATCGGATTATCGAACGATCGTATATCGTCTGTTCGTAGAATATTTTGAATCGTTAAATGCAGAAAATGTAAAAATAGAGTTTTGGATGTGCTTGAGTATTGCATATTCGTTTCGTTTAAATAATATCCGGATATTATGCTAAAATAAATACAAATTAAATTATAAATGTTTGAACTATAATACTAACATCGAAAAATCCGTTAGCATTAAAACTATCGTATTTCAATAGGTAGCTTAAATGAATCATAAAAATAAATATTTACCGGTTTGCATTTACGTTTGATTGATATAAAGTTTTCGGTGATGAATACTTACACTATTGCAGCGGTATCTTAATCTGTAGTCCGCGGTCCCTTGGGGGTTCATGCCGTCAGGCTGCGGCAGTCTTAAAGCTTTCCAGTATAGAGCCCGATGTTCAAAAATTTGTGTCTCAAATGCCATACCAACCATTGTCTTACGTAAATGAAAATTAAATTTTAAGAATAATAAAAATAAAATTATTTATTTTATATTTTTTTTAATTAATTGAATGCAATAAAAATAATTATAAATAATGTATGTTTCGTTGTGCAATTATGTTCACTTTTGTAATATTTTATAATATAAAATAATTATTATATATTTGGTTATGATAACATTAGATGTTTTGTAAAAAAAAATAAAGGTATTCGAAAAAAAATTGGTAAGGGGGTCCGTGATTTCTAAAAATATTCCATCAGAGACCGTGATCTACAAAAGATTAAAAACCGTTGCACTATTGCATACACTATTTAGGAGCATTTAATCAGCCGTAGAATTAAAAACCCAGAAAAAATAAAACAATTTTATGATGTATTTGAACGTTTAAAAATATGTTTTAAAGTCGTCAAAAGATTTGAAAACTATAACACACTATGAAACTATAGATTTAAATATATATTACAATATTTTAAACTTTTGAATTTTCGAAACTTCGAGAAATGGTGGTATTTTCTGATCACATTAGAAACTAATAAAGTACATATATATCAAAAACTAATTAGCTATACATTTCAATGTTATTTTTATGCCAAATGCTTTTTACTATAAATCAAACAAAATATATTCTAAAAACAATAAAATAATATTATGATAAACATAAACATTATAGTGATCGTAACCGAAATTACTAATAATAATAATTAATTATTCCCATTCTGGATGCCATATTGAACGCAACGGTCTACATTGAAAGTTGAACAATAATAGTTATGTAAATATCAACATCACTCGTAATTACATAGTTTGTGTATATTAAAATGCACATTATTCATTTAGCGCGTTGTATTTTAGCGAAAGAAATTATGGAGTTTTGACAAAAACCATCACAAACATAAATGCTCAAGGTCAAAATTAACAATGGCAATCAAAGTTAGTATTAAAGATTTCAAATAAATGGAAAACGAAACTGAACACAAAAAACGAATTTCAAATAATTAAAACCCGACATCAATCGGCTTCAATGGAGTTAAAAAACTACTATCGATCGAAAAATACTGGTCTCTTTTATGTATAGCGCTGCAATGCACCAGGTTCTCCGAAGAATCCCAATTACTGAACATCGGACTTCGCAGTCTTTCTATGGCCGCTGACATGTATACTATGCATATTTTTGTTCACTGTCGATAAAATGTCAAGCTCAACAAAAATAAATCATTGCCATGTTATTGTTTATTATTGATGTATGTGACAAGTATTCGGACAAATAAACAGTATAAATCAGGAGTTTTTAATAACGAAAAACAGCATATATAAAAAAAAAAAATAATAAAAACCGTAGGTATATGGAAGTTACTGACTAATATTTTTATCCTTTGTAAGAATTTAAATTCATTTTGAAGGGTATAAATAAAAAATATCTATTTCGCATTAGTGTCTGTATAATATAATGTTTGATATACATTATATTATGTACGATAAATAATAATCCTAGATTTATTATTACAAGCTGTTTTGGTTTTACTGTGATACACTCTGCAGTTGTTGAAGTAAGGGGTTGAAGGGATATTTTCATCCCTTTTGTTATTATTTACAAAAAAAATAGGTAAGTATTCTTAGGGCATACTTGTAAGTTTTCATTTTAGTAAAACTGCGGTTTTTAATACTATTAACACGAAATTACCGTTGACAGATTATCATTAGAGTTTTAATACTTCTGTAAACAAAATAATTTATTATGATAATTTACTGTCATAATATTATTATTATATGGAATATTTTAATATACTTGGCAACAAAAATGTTATGTTAATAGTTAATACTTTAAGAGATAATAATATGTTTATTAAAATTCATATTAATAATTTAAGGGTATAATTATATTGAACAATAAATATAAAAATCGTGATTAGATTATATTAATAATAATAATAATAATTTATTAACGGAAATAATTCCAATTACAATAAAATAAATAAATTGACAGAGGTGAAATTAAAATAAAATACAAAATAAACTTAAGATAAAATATAAAATAAAATATTGATGTTAAATTTAGTAGAACAATAGTATAACAATGGTGTTTTAAGATGTATTAAGAAGGAAGAAAGAAAAGAAGAGCGGTATCATTGAGATAAAAATATTGATAAATTTAGTAATGTAGTATTCAATAAAACAATATCTTTGATTGAATTGCCTACAGTCTACGGACACAAGTATAATATAATATAATATATAATACTGCAGAATCAAAAACACTCTACGAATATCTCTGGAGGTGGGGTTAACAAAATATTATTAAAAAATATATTAAGTATATTTCTGAAAAGCAGTGGTTTTCAAAAGACGATTTTCTTATTCAGGTTATAACAATTCATCTGCTATAAATAACTTATAGTTGCGTTATATCTGGTTTCCCGCTATTCGATAGTAGGGTGAAGTGTCCCGTAATTGAACACCATCCAGTAATAATTGCTAAATGTCAACTAACGTTTTAAACTTCATTAATGTGAGCAAATATATCTAATATATTAAATTATTTATTTTTTCCAAAATCAAACTTAATAGCCGCGCTATAAATATAGTGAACAATCACATTTTGATAGTTTATATATACTATATGACATAGTTAGGTACTTTAACAGAAATGACCAACATGGTTCTCGAGTCACATGGATAAGTACAAAACTATACCAAGAAACAAAATATTTATATTTTTTATTTTATTTATATAACTTATAAACACATCAAATTGCATATCAGCTCAGTATAATATGTTTTGATTGTACAACGAAAAAACTAAAATTCATACTAATAATAATAATTATACATTTTGGTTTTTTTTAATAAGAGTTGGCCATTCCTAATCTACATAATATGTTTAAAATATATTTGATTTTACACAATTCTCTTAATTTAGAAATAAATAATAACTACATCGATCTTTAAGTCAGAACTCCGCGTATAACAAATTATTATTTTAAAAGCGAACAAATTTTAAACCGTTTAATCAGTAATCACTGCTGGTTGGATTCACCCTGTACCTATATTTAATTTGCACGAATTAGACACCATTAATTGTTCGCATTGTTACATCATATACATCATTTATATCGTATACATTATAGCCTTTGGCTTGGAGGTGACCAGCTCTCATGAATTGTAATGCTAATGTTGTTTGTAACATTGTTGTAGTTGGAATTTATTCAATAAATAAATAAATAAAAAAATATACATATATTTTTTTTTTTTTTTGTTACAGTTCTGAAGCAAACGATAATATTACTATTGAATACGTTACGACGACATTCGGATCTTCATCGTGTATTTTGCGAGTTGACTCCACCGGCGACGAAAACAACGAGAGGTACGTCGTAGTGTACTTACTATGTAGCGTGTGCTATTATATGAACATTTTACAAATTACGCTGACCACGAACCGCCATTATTATTCACCGTTCCCTATATTTAAACCTCTGCAGCAGCTCTATATGTACGTGCATATGCGTGTGGTTACCGGATAAAAAGTGACGTGTCACCAAAATTTCACAACGTGTGTCCCTTGTTCGGGGGCTCAACTTTTATTATTGTTTAACGTTATTTGTGGGAAACAAAAAAATAATAAAAATAGCGTAAAAAGAAAGAACAAGAGGTAGTGTAAAAAAAAAAATGTGTATAAAAGTACTTAACGACCACGTCACTGCCTGACTAAAAAATAAAAAATAAAAATAATTATCACCGCGTCATATTTGTCAACTGCTACGCATTTATCACGCGGTGGTCGACCCTTTTCTCTGTTCGCATATACCTTTTCACCGCGATTATTTACACGGCTTACGCGTGAACTTACTCATCGTGCTTCCGTCTCCGCGTCATCATTTTCAAAATGTCGTCGTCGCGGTGATGGTAAGCAAGTGCCGGCGCAAACAACCACCTAGATGGTGCTTTGATGGTTTTCACGATAAAATATTCCGCTTTTAATTGATGTTTAGTTTGACACGGAGCCCCACTCGAACGAGAAAATAATTTACTTTGAAGGGGAAAAAGAAGCCAGTTAATAGTTTCTTTTTATTTTTTATTTTATTTTTATTTTATTTTTTTCATAAAGCATAAAGTAAATCTCCGCAGAAAGTGCTTTCAGAGGTCGTCGCTAGATTGGTATCGTTGACTAATGTGAGGGCGGTCCGATGTAACTGGATTTCGGTCGTATTATTGCGGGCTAGAGCAAAGTGCACTTTTAATAATATCTTAAATTAGTTTTGAGGACGGCGTATACACGTACCTATATACATACGCGACTCGTTCATATTTAAACAGAATGCGAAATACATCCGCGTACGTTACACTTGCTTTCAGTTAGTTTACCTAACTAATAAGTATTATTCGCGCGTGCACGTCATCATCACCGTCGCTGAAAGAGTATGTACGTTATAAGTTGTACAAGAGTATTCACGCACCGATGACTGTAGAACCGCGCGTTGGACTAAAAATGTGAAATATTTTGCAGTTATCGCTACCATTAAATAATAATACGATACGCGCGTGGAGATCGGCAAGTATTATTAATCCTGTAGAATTGCGTTCCATAGTTTTATTGACAATGACGTGTACCTACTCAGGGTCGATCTTAGGAATGAGCGATCTAGGTGACCAAACAAGGTGCCGATCACCTGTGATGCAAATCATGAATTTTGTTCATAGTTCAGATACTTTGACGATATTTATGTATAACGTTCAGAGTATTTCAAACGAGTATTCTATTTGAATATTTCCCGATTATTTTGCAAGATTTCAAAAGGCTTTTTTTCCAATTTTAAGATTACGCAGCAAGTATAATAATTACACTTTGTCCGAGATTTATTTTATTCCATTTATAATATTGAATAGTAATTTAATATTATTGTTAAAAAGAATTCACGTATTATTCACGCATCACTCCCACATTCTTCAGTGATATATATATTATAGTGATATTCATATACTCCTGAAAATGAAATTTATTAATAATAAATTCATATTTTGTATTCAAGTAATATATTGGCATATGGATGTTCGTGCTCATCGTTTAGGAGTGAGGATGTGCATGAGTGGGTACAAAATAAATGTGTTTTGTTTGGTTTTTATTATTATTATTTTTTTTTCATATAATATGTATATAAAACTGCATAACGTATTTATTGTAGTCGATATCATACTATTCGCACTTTGTTATCCATATATAGGATTCAATGACCCATATTTTCATCGCGTAAAAGCTAAAATTTATAGATTTTTTTTTTTTTAATAAAATCCATTGAAACATATTTTTACCAGTCATTTTTATGACATCGGTAATTTGTCCACGGTTCGACGGATATTATTCCGATGCGCACAATAGTACACAGTGTATTATATTACACATATTATACGTTCATCGCATAAAGTACGTCCGCAGCTCGTCCGACATATACATCGGGCTATAATTAAACGAATCAAACCCATGACTGCATGACAAGAAGTGCGGGCTTACATGAAATCATCGGTTTAGACATTAGAGTCCTTAAGCAGCCGTAACGACTTCAGAATGTTCGACGGAATAAAGTTTGCGGTGTACAACTATTATTTGCAACCCATGGGATTTTTGGTTTAAAAAGTAAAAACTCATACGGATCATCGTACGGTTAATTTATTTTCCAAAACTATGTAGGACACTGCACAGCTTGTACCTTAAATCGTTGCAAAGAACGTTCGATAGTCTTTTTTGAAACAAGATGTTATCCGATTCTAAACCTGAAAAAAAAATAAAATATAATCTCTTAAACCACCATTATGTATATATATATATATATATGTAGGTATTAAAATATTAAATTATATCGTTATTGTTTCGTGGCTTCAAATCCGGATGCATAAAAATAGTGTCAAGTGTTAGAGGACTTTGCGTGCAACGGTACGGCGTTTGATATTTTCGATGACATTATGATTATGATTGTTGTTTAGCGAACGTGCGAAAAGTATTTTGTTTTCAAACCTATTGGACCTATGTCGAATGTAGTTTTTCGTGGCAATTGAAGAGATGTGTTTAAAAGCGCAAGTAATGGCCTCGGACTACATTTAGACATGTCAAATTCGATGTAAACTCAAATCATATTTCTTCGTCCCGATACCTGTCGAGCGCGGGTTTGATTGTAGTAAAACTATGGTACCTAATCATTTCGGTTTGGCAATTAAACGAATAAACGACGCAACTAAAACACAGTCTTCAACTCAACACCGGTCGCTCAACAATGAGAAATTGTGTATAATTTAACTTGGACATGCTATATGACTGTACGAACGAGTGGTGCGCAGGGTCGGCAGCTGTCGGTTGAATCACTTCCTGGCCACTTGCGTGGTTTCCTTGTCGAATGTAGGTATCACATTTTTTTACCTCATCAGTAAGTGGTTGATTTATTAAATTATTGTCTATTGATAAATTAAATGCTCACTTTAATATGACTTGGTGATTCTCCGTAAAGTTATGCAGACTTTCGCGAGAACTACAATCAACAGTATACACTATAATTATACTGGAGTTTTGAACTTTCATAACGGATTAATATTGCTAAATGTATTTCGAAAAGTTTATTTTAGAAATTTCTTGGGAACACGTCAAAAAGTATTGGTAGGAACCATTATTATTATTGTTATTATAATATATATATTATATAATTTTCATATTTCGAGCTATTTAGACAGTAAATTAAATGTTGTTGGAATTGCTTGGTGAAATAAAGTTGATATTGCCACTCTACTGTTCCTATTAAAATATCCAAACTGTGTGGTTTCTTGACATCAGTTTCAAGTTTATATTAATGTTCATACATTATTTATGTGATTTTACCGATTTACTTTTTTTTGTACACTCATTTTCAATAACATCAACAATGTCACAATAGTTATTGAAATAATCCATTTTAGGGTAGGTATTATCCCTCAGCAAATAATGCATAAACATCGAA
>JAIPRK010000181.1:85289-149794 GCA_025469195.1 Chaitophorus viminalis
TGATTTTACCGATTTACTTTTTTTTGTACACTCATTTTCAATAACATCAACAATGTCACAATAGTTATTGAAATAATCCATTTTAGGGTAGGTATTATCCCTCAGCAAATAATGCATAAACATCGAAGTCCTAAGACAATTTTTCAACACTGTATTAATATATAGGTATTGTATACATATGAATATATATTACTACCAGTAAAATATTTCAAACGGAATAAAATATCCCAAAACGAATAACTTTTACCGTTTTATCGGCGTTTTATCCGGAAGAATTCTGCATTGATGCATTGATGTACATCACTGACTCGCAAAAGATGTATTATTAAAAATAAACCATTTCATCAACTTCTCGTCATATAATATATGAATGAAAACTGCACAATTCTTATTCGAACACACTTTTCTTGAACAGCTCGATCCGTTTGTCTGTCTGTCTGTTTGTCTTTCTTTTAAAAGAACATTTGCGAATTCCAGTAAACTTCTATTCACAAACACACCCACACAGTCAATAGAACCATCGGAATCTCGCAACACCGCAAGTGTTTAAATAATCGGGAAAGTGTTGTTAGTTTCCTAAAGTTCTACATATTTTAACCTAGATCTTAGATGTAGTACCGCTTTGTGGTACTTCTCAAGTAATAATATTTTTAAAGCTGTCTTCTACGTGTTATATGCTGTACAGTTTTTATAATATTATAATTTTATCATGATTATCTGGTAAATTGTAGGCCACTGCGACGGTGCTTGTGAAAAATAGTGTACTCGAGCTACTTCGTATTGAAAATAATACTATGCGTAACACTATATTTTACGACAGTACAAAACGTATCATAATAACTGTACAATATTCTCGTACATAGGAATAAAATCGAATTATCACGCAAAATATCCTTTCAATGCACCATTTTTGTCAGGCTTACAATTATTATCTTATACTCGCGATAATTGTACCACGTTACGGTAACCGTGGTTTTTTCGCTTATATACATTTAACGATGTGGTGTAAAGTCATATTTTACCTACGAATGCGGTATGTAATAACCTGTTTCAACCCCAAAAGTAAGATTCATACCTCCTCAAGTGTCCGTAATGTTTTTTATCATAAATGCATCGTTTGTGACACTGTTATCAGTGTTATCTACCGCATTGCAAAAAATAAGAATACTAATAATAGAAATAAAATACATCTACTCTTTCCAAGTGCTGATACCAACCAGAAATGATTTAATCTGAGAATATATAAAATAATACTCAAAATACTTACTGAATATTTATTATCATTTACGTTATTTGTATATTTGATTTCAATTAAATGATAAATCAGTCTACATCACTCCAGTCCTTTGTATATTTTCCCTCCCACTTTATCAGTTGAATAATAATGCATTGATCTACAGTAATAATTTATCTAAATGTAAGCATTTAATATAATATTATAATGTTAACATGTTTGATAACTAATGATATTATTATTTTGATTTTCAATCAACGTTATTTAAAAATATTTTTATCATAACTTTTAAATTAGGAAATTGTGTTCAAATATCACATTAGGATAGTTGTATTTCAATTTTCTTTTTAAATTTTTAGTAACGTAAAGGCATCTGGAAATATTTAAAATTCTTTTTTGCTTACTTACTATTTATAAAATATATCAAAATGTATACTCCAAAGTATTATGAAAACATCTATATTATAATACTGATTAAATTTGAGTAATTCTAACTAAATTCAGTTGTATTGCATACAATTTGAAATCAATAAATTTTATTATGAAATTTAATTTAATTTCATTTCATTTCATTTCATTTCATTTTTATGTTTATTTTGGTTTCACGAACTATTTCATGATTATTTATGATTTGATTTTCAATAAATCGTTTTTTTAACGCGATAAAATACGACTATCACAAAATTCAAAAAGTTAAACACAAAGTACCATATTATATTATGATATGTTGTAAAACGCAGATTTCATCTGTATTTACTATTTACAAGCTAAAATCTTTGTTCATATTATGTCTTTATAAAATAAATTATAAATTTTTCTCCGGGTACGCGTATTGTTTATTGTGTAAACAAGATAAATAACTTAGTAAACAGTTTAAACGAATACGTGTGTATGGAATTTGATAAATCATTTTTAAAATTTAAATAACTATAAAAAATAAAAAAAATAAAAAATATATATTAAATAAACAATAAAACAAGATACAAATAAAATGAATGATATAATATGATAATGATATCTTATGTTATATTAGCATGTGGCAATACCGACAGTCTTTTTGTTGTCGGCGACTAGTAGTGGATTATGAATATAATTATGAAACATTTTATAATAAATGGGAATAGAACGTTTACGTAGGTATATTTCCAATTGTTTGGACATTGAATTGGGTATTCACAATGATCACACAATAATTATTATGATCAATGATAATAAAATATGTATGGTTTGTAAAAAATATGATTTATTAGCTGTTATACTGAAATGCAAGGAAGATTTGCTAAATTATATTATAATGATTTATCTATGTGAATAATTGTTCGTCTGCAATTATTATAATCTTATTAGTAAATGAATGCTAGATAAAACGACATTTATCATTTACGAAGCGCATTTTTTTTACACTTATGTTTATTTTTTTTCGACGTAGTTTTGTTTTTGACACATGCAAATAGTGAAATGAGTTCAGTTGTTTTTAACATTCACAAAGAATACCATATTATATAGTTCCAATTGATTTTGACAAACCATTAAGAATCACATTTGCCCCTGGAAGACAATAAAATCTTTTTTATGACACGATCAAAAATAATTCGTGTGACACACTGCATACATACGTAGTGTTTACGAATGATTTATTTTATTTATAAACGCCAATCGTTTATTTATGTTTAAACTTTTATCGGTAGACATATAACCACAGTTCGTTTACTGTACTTATTTCGTAAGAGAACGAGTTTTATTCAAATCGAAAGTTGCATGATATTACTGCAGGGAACTAATGTAATTCATTCTGATATTTGTTATTTGTAGCCACGGTATAATCGAGTACAATATTTACTTCAAAGATGTAAAATATATTTTTTTTTAAATTTAAAACATTATTTTATCCAGGGTTTTTTTTATTGTTTATTCAGATTGGAGATTATTTTTATCGAAAACATATTGAAACCACTAAGAACGTTTTTATTATCATGTGTACTAAAATTTGTATTAAGCTTTAAAGAAATATGTTAGTTATCGTTGTAAAGTACATTTATCCCTTCATTCAGAATTCAAAACAGTTTTTTTCAAAAATATAATATACTTTAGACAGTATAATTATTTTTGTAATCAATATCATTATTCGATTTCATAGAAGGTATTGTTTAGGCTTCAACTATTTTTTTAATAATATATTAACGTTTTTATTATAAAAATGTTTTGTATAGCATAGAAATAAAATAAAAACTAATCATTATTAATATAGTGATTCAAAAGTTGTAACTTTGTAACTTTACTTTACCATTGTTTGAGTATAATAATATACAATGATTCGAAGTAAATGGAAAATGCTTCACTGTCATTAGAAGCTTTAAGGTACCAGTATTTCGAAGTTTATCCATTCATTTTTATTATTTATTATCTTACTGGTACACACTTTTCTTCCATAGGTTCAATACCAATGTTATAACTCTAAATAATTGTTTAAAATATAATTTAATAATGGGAGTATTATAAAAAAAATATTATATTCCGAAAACCTAACGGACGTGCGTTGTATAAACATTTTAGTATATTAGCCTGGCAGTCTCAGATTGTTCCTGAAAGTTTAATTACAATGTTGTTTCATGTCTTCGTTTTATTCGCATTCCAGATGTTACTCGACGAACGTAAGTGTTTTGTCCAGTTCAAGACCGAGCTGATCCTTTGGGCTAGTTTCGATGGGTAAAGTTGGCACAGCATTCCAACAGGTGTAATAGTTTCAGTGTATTCACCATTTTGTTAGATATACGTATTATACAGCTATAGTACGTACAAGGTATTCGGGTAAATTACTAACACAGGTATACACGATGTGCAGTCACTTGTACGGTCTTATTAACAGTTGTTTGCGCTGTGAATGAGGCATGGCCGTATGGCGTTCAATGATATGACTATGTGTTTTTGCTGCTTGCCATATTAGTACCTATCACGTTTCGTGCGATTCGGAAGTATAGGATATAATATGTTCGTTTTTATCATTGGTAAACGGTATACGAATAAAAATTCTCCAAAATGAAGACACTTGATCACGATCTCTATTGATCAAATGCAAACGCACAATATTACGCGTGTTTCTTGATTGCACATTGACCGCATTATCACGTTCATTACGTTTTAAAATGTATGTAAAATAGAATACAAAACGATTGCGCATAATATGATATCATATGGGGTTTTTTTTTTTTGAAGCCATCTTCTATTGTACATAATATATAATATTATGTTACCATGATAACGTGATTTCTCTGCAGCGGCGGTTACATTTTTAGTCCGCAATAGTATTCAAATAATGCATCCCTAAGTAGACATTAAAATATGTCATTGCAGTTGCATCGATCAAAGAACAATCGTACATATTGAATAGCTTCCGGTTTCTCTGCTCTCTGCAAGACTACAATAATAACATTTCTGTGTGTGACCTAAAGCGAATAGTTTTTGCTTGGTACTAGAAATAATTCGTACACATGTAGCAATGTAGCATGTCTCACGGTCTAGTATACGATAAAATATCTGCCAATTAAATTTTATTAGAACTAATAATTGCCCAAAGCAGTGGCGCACCTAGGGGGGGGGGCTTTGGAGCTGAGGCCCCCCAAAAAATATTTTTTTCACTAGGTTATACATTATTATAGCGTATTTTCACAATTATAGTACTACAATGATGATTGATTAAACATATAATAATAATAGTAAAAAAATTACCATTTATAATTTGTGGTAATTATATGTGTAAAGAAAATAGGAAAATATTTAAATATTTAATATTTAATATATAAACAAAAATCCTGGGTGCGCACCTGGTCCGTAGGTACACGTCTCGGCACGAGTCAGCCAAATATAGAAAAAGAACGGGTGGACCTCGCTTTGCTGTACAGTTGGGGTGGAATGTACCTCGTTTATAGAATAGGTCATTATTACAATGGATTTGTTAAATTTGAATGCAATGATAGATATCATTGTATACGAATAACGATTCTGAACGGAGTTAATATGTTTGTCTAAAATATGTATATAATAACATAGTATTATATATTTAAATTGAATTATAATGCAATTTCGTAAAAATTTAAATTTAAAACAGTCATAAAATTTTCCCTCTTAAATCTGGTTAAATTTTTTTTATATATTTTTGAAGGTAAGCTTATGGACAACCTAGTGTTAAAATTTTGAATCTTAAGTATAAACAGGAAAAATTTTATGAATTTTCAACTATAAAATAACTTGCAAATTATCGCGATTTTTACATATTTTATACAAATTTGAACTTTATGGGCTTATAAAAAAAATTTGAGCTCAACGTATTTTCTTGTGAAAATACGTTGAGCTTATTATATACCTTTTATTAAATTTTTGAGAGTTTTTGGCTAGCCAATTAAATTTTATAGGTATTTAAAAAAAAAAAAAATTACAAAAACCGAAAATTTAAATTGTCTATAATTAAGTCATAATATGTCAAAATACTTTAAAAACTTAACCATGTATAGAGAACACCAATATAAAGATTTGGTGAAAATTTCATGCTGTTGTAGTTTTTCGTTTTCGAGTTAGAGCATTTTAAAAAAATGTAGTTTGTAAAAACGTGATTATGCGTAAAATTTCCCGTTTTTTTCGTAAATTTTTTAACGTTTTTTTTAATTTTTGCAAAAAGTATTAAAAAAGTTGTACTTTTGACTTGCCCAAGTACCATCTATATTCACTTTCCTTTCAGAAAAGTTGCTGTATAAGCAAATCGAAGTATTTTTACTGCAAAAAAAGTTGTCGTCAGACACAAAAAAAAAAAAAAAACACACACATCACTGTAAAATCAATAGATTCCATCACTCCGTTCAGAATCTAAAATCTGCAATACGCTAATTATCAATATATTATTCATAAATACAATACCATTATTACAATATTATTGTAATTCACGAAATAACGTTCTCGTTTTCGAAGAAAATCACAAATTGTTATTAATCTTTTAAATTATACAAGCATTTTCCTGGAACACAACACTATCAACGAGAGTAAACTAAACAATACCGTAACATATATAATCGATTGCTATAATACCGTAATATAGTGCTTTTTGCTAGTTCTTAAATGCGTAAATAAATTTCACCTACTGCAACATTGAAAAGTGTTTTCGTTATTTATAACTGCATAACCTTAACCCGGGCCTCAGGGTGATTGGTCCTCATATAGCCATGTAATTCTTTTCGCACAGTTTCGTCGTCAGGCTGAACAACAACTCTTGTTATAGCACGTCCGTCAAACCATCGTATTGCGTTCAATTTAGGCTCATGTCGGAATATATGGTGCTGTTGTCCTAGATCTCTATACTGCGGGTGACTCTTAACAACTCGTGTGAGATTGTAGAAATTGATGATGATGAGAAAAAATTTTTTTTTCTCGGTTTTTAAGTAATTCATTCAACGCAAAATTTATAAAAATGTTTTTGAACTATAGCGTAAAAATTTAAATATTTAAAAGTTGAAAAATCATTGGAATAGAAAATAATTAAAGATCTTATTATTATTATCATCTTTAAATCATAGATACTTGTATAAATTAAACATTTTTTAAAAATGATTATAACACTTTATTACTGATAAAAAAAAAAAAACAGTTTAATATCTTCACAAACATAAACATATTGTGAATTATGATTCATAAAATTCAAAAAGAATAATATTATTATTATTTTGAATATCCCTTTAAAAAAAAAAATCTAAAACTATATATTAATAGAAGGATATACGATAAGATATAAAGGTCTTAGTATAGCAAAATTAAATTGTTACATATTTTATTTTTATTAACATTTTAAATAATTAATTAAAAGAGGAAACTAAATAACAAAACAAGGTTACTATTACACACAAAAAAAAGGATTACGAATGAAATGTATTTTTAATTTAAGTATTTAAGGATGTAGGATTAAGTTATTAACTGATAGGAAAATAGAGAGAAGAAAATACAATTTGCTGAATCATATTATTATGATCTACTTATAAAATAAAACAAAATATTAAAATTAAAACGCAATTTAAATGACAATGTTTATTTTCAATTATTTGCTGAATTAATATTCATGCTAACATTAAATTTTGTTGAAAGTCATACAAAAAACAAAAACGATATTTTATGACTTTATTTCAATCAATAACTTTTTTTTTACACCAAATTAATACTTCTTTACAAATGGCTTTTTATTCGTGTTCCTTAACTATTGAATTATTTCTTCTAATTATTGTATAACTTATCATTTGAACTTATCATTTAATTCATTTGAATAGGATTTAAAAGGTTTGATAAAATTGGAAATTAACGAAAAATGCATTCAGTCTACGACTCCATGTTTTAGATTCTGTGTGAGACAAGGAATGTAATGATTCTATCATAATTTCTCTATTCATTACATTTTCATTATTAGATGTTTATTTATATTTCTTGTCCTCTAAAATTTTTACAAGCACTTTTTGCTCCGATTACGAATGGTTTCTGATCAAATGATAACTACCCTTTAATGCTTTCTATTTTTTTCAATACATACTCAGTAGAGTTCATTTCAATTCTGACTCAATAATTAATTAACTTTATGTGGTATTTAAAAGTGGAATAAGCAGTACAATAGTATTATTACGCATTATTAGTATTATTAAGCTCATATGCATTTTATATTCTAACTCAACAAACAAATAGTTATACAGATATAATTTGATTATACAAAGTTTAAAATAGCGGTTAGACAATTCAGTTTATTTAAAATTAAAAATCAAAGAAATTTATTTCATAAAAAGGTAATTATTGTTGTTCAAAATATGTTTTTAAATCTTCTAGAGAATCAAAAAAACTATATTTTTTACCTAACGGATCGATTTTTACAGAATAAAATTGGATTCCTTGTGGACAATATGACAATTTTATGAGTTTTTTCGCTTCACATTCACAGAATGTAAACCCATTAGATCCGTGACAACTCTGACCGTTTTAGTTGTATTGCAGGGAAAAAAAGCAATTTTGTCGGTTTGTCGATAAATAGATTGGAACTCGTATAGTGTGAGATCAGGGTACTAAATTCCCAGGTGGTCACCCATCTAGGAAAAAGTTACGCCCAAAGGGGCTTTACTGTATCACTAAAATATTGTACCATACTCTTTTTCAAAAGCTATTTAGCTTTATATCTATATGTTTAATTTTCGATAAAATCTCCACTGTATATACAATATAAATTATAAAATTAGAATTTTGATCCTTTTTTAGTATATTATTTGTATTAAAATGTTAAAATTTTCATGTATAGACTAGTCGAAAAAGTTGAAATAATATTTAACCGATTTCGATAAGTTATTTTAATATTGATGGAAACAAATAAGACGATTATCGAAAATCTATTAGGAATCGAAACATCTAGACTGATCGGTTGTTATTAAATGTTATACGAGACAAATCTATAGACTGAAGATGGATTACAACCCCTAAATTTTTGTTATTTAAATCCTATTATAATTTTTTTTTTTTCGTAAATTATAAATTATACTACTACACTCTGTATAGACTCAACATCTATATAGTTATAATCTATATCTATAGTACAGAATACGAACAGAAGATTAAAGATATTCTGATAAAGCAAAAAAATGTATTTTAGTTCTATAGAATGTTGTTTTTTTTTTTTATCTTTTATTACAAGCGTCCGTCGCAATATATTTTAGAAACTAATCTCATTGGTATTTTACATAGACGTTGTTCTTTTTATGGTATGCTTATAGTGTGCTTCTAAAAAATTAATATTGAAACCAGGAAGATTTTCATTTTAAGTATATTACATAATTTAAATTTAAAAAATTGACTGGATGTATTATCTAATTTTAGTGGACAAAAAATGTATGTGGGTATTATTATATACAGTCGTATAATATCGTATGTTCTAGAACATGTTCAGTGGCTTCTGGGCATTAAAATAATTTTGAATAAACTGATATTTGATGATTTGAATAAATCCTTAATGTTTTAATCTAGGTAAAATAAGAAAATATTTTCTTGAAAATAAGGATTACGATAATTTATTAAATGTTGGTGGGTCACAACTTTTGTTCAAAAACCTTACAAGATAAATTATTTCTCATAATTAATTATTTCACTCATCGTCGTACCAATGCGTATCAAGAATAATCATGAACTTATAGTGGCTCATTATGTTTGTGAAAATTAATTGTTGTTTAGCTAAATTATTTTTAATCTCGGTGAAACATAACAATTAATTCACGGACGACTGTTATATACAGCCCGTAAAAGAAAATGTTACCGGTGTATGATAATTTATCTAAAACTATGATATTTATTTATTTATCGTAATAAACTGGCTTAAGTACTTTTGAGAGATTATGTAAAAAAGAGTATAATTATCATAAAATTAGCAAAAAGCTGATATTAATACTAAAATACGATCAGTGATGAATTTTGATTTTTATAAATCTACTTTATCTTAAAATATACTCAAATTTAAAAGAGAAAATTGTAACTAACGAAGAAAAAATGACTGAGGAGCCGTGAAATATTTATTTTATTTAAAATATTTTCAGTTATTTAGTTATTATATAACCGACCATATGATTAATCATTGTCAATTAAGTCTATTGTTAAATAACTGTTATTAAAATAATAATAAAACTGTTATTACATCGGGAAAGTTTATCTCACATTACAATTATTATTAAAGCATTAAACTATCGACAATGATGATGCTGAAAACATTATTACCTACTGAACATTTTTGTATTGCTTTATAGTTATTACCAATTCCTTTTAGTTTATAGTTTATATATTATGTTTTAAATTCTATGCAATCATAAGATTGTTTCAAAAATATAATTAAATAAGAACGGGTGGGCCTCGCTTTGCTGTACAGTTGGGGATGGAGTGTACCTCGTTTATAGGATAGGTCATTATTACAATGGATTTGTTAAATTTGAATGCAATAATAGATATCATTGTATACGAATAACAATTCAGAACGGAGTTAATATGTTTGTCTAAAATGTGTATATACTAATATAGTATTTTATATTTAAATTGAATTTTAATGCAATTTCGTAAATATTTAAATTTAAAACAGTCATACAATTTTTTTTTTTTAAGTCTGGTAAAAATATTTTTATATATTTTTGAAGGTAAGCTTATGAACAACAAAAATTTTATGAATTTTCAACCACAAAATAACTTGCAAATTACCGCGATTTTAACATATTTTATACAAATTTGAACTTTATCGGCTTATAAAAAAAATTTGAGTGAAACCATCTCCGATATTTTTTAGTTACAATTACTGTAACTTATATTTAATCCTTTAATACATTTTAAAGAGTTTTCGGACAGCCAAAAAGTTTTATAGATATTTAAAAAAAAAAATTTTACAAAAATCGAAAATTTAAATTGTCTATAAATAAGACAAAATATGTCAAAATACTTTGAAAACTTAACCATGTATAGAGAACGCCAATATAAAAATTTGGTGAAAATTTCAAGTTGTTGCGGATTTTTGTTTTTGAGTTAGAATATTTAAAAAAAATGTATTTTGTAAAAAACATGATTTTTCATAAAATTCCATCACTCCGTTCAGAATCTAAAATATATTTTCTTCACATATTAATAATTTATTTCTGTGAAATAGAGCATATAAATTTAATATATTATCAAGAATATATAATTAATGATTTCAATTCAGAGGGAGTCCCCCTCCCCCGGGCTTGACTATTATATATTAAATTTAGGAGGTTTGATGAAGCAATAGTTGAGAAGCATTGGTGTAAACCATAATATAATATAAAAAAAACTACGGGGAGCAGTGTGTTCAAAGTGATTGAAAGTGATGAAAACTAATTTTTTGTTTGAGTCATCAGAAAGCTGAAAAAGGTTTAATTGCTATTGTATGGTTTTGTCCGAATTAACCATACCTTAAACGATTTTATTATTTTAACCCGATTTATGTTTAAAAATAATTTGCACAACTATAGTATAATATTAAATAATTACTCACAAGAGGTAACGGTTTCAATAACATTTTTTATTTTATTTTTTTACATTTTTGCATAAATTTATTGCTTGTGTACACTGCACACGATATATTTATAATTAATAAATAACCATATTGTTTATTATGTATTGTGTATCGTTTTCGTCGAAGTTTAAATATAGTGATAACAACAATAACGAAAACTATAAATTTCCGGTATCATAATGTGTGTGTGTTGGTTGTCCTCTTTTCATATTTATATTTTTTAATGCAATCTACCACAGGCTAAACGTTATTAAACAGATGAATAATTTTAGTCACTATAGCTGTCAAGGTAGTTTTAACAAAAGAATATTATACTCGATACAATACGTATACTGTTTAAAATCCAATCATAATAATATGTTGATAATAGTTTTTGCATAATACGCGCGTTATGGTAGACTTTTCTAATGGAGACCCTTATAGCATTAACTGAAATTATGCAACCGAAAGATTTGAATGTGTACTGAACATAACAAACGTAGATATTATAGCGGATACAAGGTGGGTATGAAAGAAAACAAAAATATTATGTACCCTATGGTTACTTAAAGCATTTCGGATCGGCGCTGATGATAGTTATTACTTATTATTATCATTTCCGTTGTCGTTTATTTTTTATTTCCGTGTTCATATACACGCGAAACATCAATGTGTACAATAATTAACGATAATAAATTATAATTAACAATATTATGTAACATTTCAAATACGTAAAATATTATCGAAACTATGTAGAATCTATAAATATTAGAGAGTGAAAACCATTGAACCTGTACTATTACAATAAATACCACGAAAAGTTCGCTTTGAAATATTATACCTACGCCCGTTTCCGAGTTAGAATTAACGCGTAATCTGTTTGCCAAACGAATACGGAGAACTATTAGTTTTGAAGTTTTTATTGGTAATGTTTTTAATTTTATTTAAATTCGTTATCTAAAGTTTTGAATACCTAAAATGAAATGGTGCTATTATTATTATTATTTATTTTTTTTTTTGTATCTAAACCAAATTGACATGGAAAAAAGTTTTTTTCTCTAGTTTAGAATACCAATGGTCTCACAACATTTTATTATTATAACATAATAGCGTAATAATATAATAGTATAATAATAATAGTATAATATTATATTATATAGGAAAGTTTTACTTTGCACTTTATGGTTTCCCGTTGCCTTCTGCTTATAAATAGTATTCGAATATATTATAAGAACCTAATTTTTACGTTTGGCACAATAAAAACTAATCGGGATGGAAAAAAATAGGTAACAAAATAAATAATTGTACGTAATGACAAATATTATAAAATGCCGAAAACACCACGATGACAATAAGCAATAACGATCGTAAAATTGAAATTTACCTTTCAAAATATTATTTATTTTTTGTATTTACTTTAAGTTTTCACCGTAAACTGTCAACGACAGTGTTATACTACGTTTCTATGGAAATTCTCAACTGTAAACTAAATTTACAATAATAACCATTGAAATAGGTACTAAAAATTTGTTTTTAAGTATTGTACAGTTATTCATTTCTCACCGTGTACAATAAAAGTCTATCCCGCATTATGATGGTTACACTTATTTATTAAATAACAATTGATCACTGTCGATTTCTATTTTTTTTCTTCTATATATCGTATATGTGGATAACTAACTATTATGCACTTAGATCGACTTATATTTTAACACACATTTATGATGAAATATTAATAATGATGACTGAATAATATTACTCAAAATATCTAACCAATTTTTACAAAAAAAAAAAAAAAACAAAAAATGCAATACATGTATAAGGTATAACTAAAGAAAATCATATACAACAATTTTGAAAAAATTCATCAACTACGTAGGTAAGTAATTATAAAATGCTTATTATAATAACTTAAAACTGTATTAAATATAAATTCAATTTGTTTTTCGTCTAGATATATTGTAATAAAAAAAAAAAAAAATATTATTTTCAAAATGCTTATTAATCTTGAATTTTAATAATTAATGGTAAATGTTTTCTACTGGAAGTTTTTTAAAGGGCCAGGGCAAACATTTAGTACAGCGGCCAAGAATTTAATGTGGGGACGCTGCGAATAGTTACGAAAATTGCTATTTTTTGCATTCAACCAAAAAACGATTGTATAGAAACTGAAAAAAAACGTGCTCGCCATCAGTGCGTATAGTGGCTTTGATAACAGGCCCTGAGATTTCTCGTAAATCGTTTTTAACCAAGTGTTCTGGAGATTTTTCGCTTAGCGTGTATACACTTATAGTGATGTATACGTCTTTCCTTTGTGGTTACGCTTTTGAAATTACCGGTACGCATCCTTCTGACTTGAAACAAACACTTTGATGCTATCCCCCCGGACTTGATAGTATAATAATAATATTATAATATTATATCTCATCGTCTGATCGGCGATGCGCGGAATAACATACAACACCTCTATGCGTCCCGGCGATTATTTGATCGCATCTGCAGCCCGGTTGACGTGTAAAAGGCCACGTGTCCGCAATAGATGATGGTATATACATACCGGGGTGGGCGTGCGTGTGTCGTGCAGTGTCACACCAAGTGTAAAGGGGACGATAAAACGTTCACGCGGGGTAATGAGCGATATGTGTGCATGTGCGGGGGGAGGGTAGTACGGTGGAAGGGTACTATGGGGGAGGGGGAATACTACAGGGTGGCAGGGCAAGATGATGGGTGGCGTGAAATTAATGCGCATCGCTGCAGCAACGTATTACATAAAATAGCCGAGGAAACGGAGACGGCGTAGTGGAAGGGCGCGTAAACCGTACAATACCGCACATACCCCTCTGGCTTCGCGCTAGCTGCAGTACGGCGCGACTAATTGACTGCGCGCGGGTGAAGCCGCCTCCAAGTGCGGCGCGCGCAACCGTCACAGTCTTGTCCCGTCGAGAGATCCGTGCCGAGCGTCTCCGCGGGGGTGGCCGCGACACGGAACGTTTGTCATTGCTGGCCAGTTACTGTATGTACCCCGTATCCTCCTCCCCCCCCCTGCACGCACACCCATCCGCCATCGGCAGACGACGGCGACGGCGTGTTGTTATTAATATGGATGATTAATGAACTCGTAAGTTTCATTTCAACGTGAGCATAATGTACACGCGATGCGATGCAAGCGATCCTGCAGGTGCAAAATAGGGCAAACGGTAGATGTATATTATTCCAAGAAGGGTGACGGGGGGGGGAGGAGGGATAGGACAGTATTTTAGTGACTCACAAAGTTCGGCTGTTCCGTCCAATATTTTATTTTCGATTTCATACGACAAACCCGCTGCATGGGGTGTAATCGTCCAGACGAAGTAAAAATAAAAATTCTAGTCTCCCGAAATAACTTATAATAATAGTACATTTTATTCGATTTGTATCGAATTAAGTGGCTATGAAATTTCTAAATGAAAAAAGAAATTGCAGTTTTTTACACATGAATCACCGCGAGAAACTTATGCCTATCGTGTCGTCATGATAAATACAAAAAAAAAAAAAAAACAAAAAAATGTACGCATATACTTATCATATACTAAACGCACTTGTTTTATTGATATCTTCAGGTTATATAAATGTTCACCCATTCTAGTGATCATGATACTAAAAAGGTTGAAAAACAATCGAGGAAGGTTATATTGGCCATTTTTTCACTTAGCGTGACGAGATAAATAGGAATACAGTACTACTACTGAGGTTCTCGATCGATTGTCCGTGGACTATATTATATATCTATTTCACAACTTTGATTGTATTAGGTCTTTGCAGTGTATTGGATGAAATTTAAATATTGAAACATTAAAAATTATATGTGTTTAGTTTTCTTGTATTATCCAGAAAACTAATAATGCTAAATAGAATAATGAAATCTAGTCACGAATAAAATATATACTTTTATAACTTATAAGCTGTATAATGTGGTATTTTCTCCGATACACTAACATTTGAATACATTTTATTTATGATTTTAAGTTATACGATGATATTATGTTTAATTATTTTAGTTTCAGTCGTTCGTATATGCAAGAGTAAGATAACATTATTATACACTTAGGGTATGTCAGTTAGATCTGCGGCGTTTTTGGACATGCATTTTAAGCGTTTATACCGTTTGTATTCTTATTATATTAATATAATTATTTATCAAGTCAAATCGTAACACGTTCAAAAGTTCGGTCTAGACATTAATAGTTGCAGACTTATATTAAGTGATGGGTGATGACAAACTGTTTCGACAGTATAATTTTGTTATTTTATGAGCCCAAGTCTGTTGTGCGCCTAGGTGATATCCATGACGGTATTTATGCGTATACATTATCATATTATTATTACAAAAGTCGTGTAGTTGTGTCGTGTGCGTGGAAACGAATAGGATATTGTACCTTTTTGTTACTATCGTCGGAATCATATTTTGTTCAGCTGACGGGCTTCTGTTAGTTTTAGCAATTTCGTTAAATATTATTTCAACTATAATATATTTTTTAACGTTACTAAATTAGTAAATATTTAGAGAGGACTATTGAAATATTTGGGGGCCTAGCTCCTAAAGCCACTATTTATGTTTTTACGCATTTGATCGCGTTTTGATAATAAAAAAAATATGTTGATAAGAGAATCTTCCGTTCATTAGTTATTTGGGCTATTTGCCTCGGAGCTTGGTGTCTCAAAGTATTACTCATTGTATCTTTACAGAACTCGAGAACGATTTGATTATTCGTACTCGATCAATTCTAATTACCTGTTGCTAAAAGCGCACGATAAGATGTTTGTTCACCTATCATGTTGATCGCGAGTTGATATTTAATTTCCAATTGAATACAATAGCATGAAGTTATTAGTAAGCCTATATATTTTCAAGGTTTTACGGCTATAATTTCTAACGAATTTTAATTGATTATCCCTATAAACTATTTTCACTGTAAGTCTGTAACATTCGTTATCCTATGCCTTGCGCCTTTGTGAGATATTTCTATTGAATGTGAAGCCGTTTTGTACATTGGGATTGATTATCAATCCTTCTAATGGTCGATTACGATTTAAACACCGTATATTTCTCAACTACGCAGTGTTCGTTTCAAATATTGACTCATCCATCTCATGATTATTGTTCAGTTATGAACGAACCAGGTATTTTAGTTGGCGAAAGGAAATTTGCTAATTTAACCGTTCTCAGGCAACTAGTTGGTGGCAATACTGCACCTCCTGCGTACTACTCTTCATGATTAACTTTTAAGTCCCATCCACTTATGTCTAATACACTAATTATATATTTTTTGCATTATATGACTAAACGCAACACCAATCATTTATTCAACTATAAGATGATGCTGGTATGGCATCAATCATCTTTTTATTATAGGTATTGTTTATAGGTTATATAAATTATGAAATTGTGACATGTTTATGATTTAATTTCCATTTCATTTTTCTACGGCCAGAAGATATTGTTATGTAAAATAAAATGTACTTGACTTATATATACGACTATACGTATGACGGTAAATCGTTTTTATTTTCGCATTTCGACCGTGCGCGCAACAGTTGTCGAAAGTATATAATATAATACTCATCCGACGATGAATGGGAAAATTCAATAATTATTATTATTATTATTATTATTATTATTATTAATTATGTATAAAACAAAATTGTGAAATTAATTGTCCAATATATTAATCTATTTATACGAAATCTGTTATTTGATACGTGCGAAAAAATCTAGTACAATTTTCGTTTCTTTGTCAATGTTTTTGTAAAATATATACGACGAGACGTATAAGATCAAAAAATCGAAACATTAAATTACTTATATGATTAAACTAATGATACTTACAAATAACCTTGATTTAAAACGTTAATTTTTGTTTGTCTTGTTCAGTTTTTTTTTTTTTTTTTGTTACTTATGCGTTATAACTGTTATAACGTTACGAGTATAAATTTATTTCAAAAGTACCGGATTAAATATGTGAAACTGTAAAGTATAATATTTTGCACAAAATTAAGATAAAACAATTTGTTACAATAATAGGCATTATTTCAATATAAAATCTAAATTTACCACCTAAAATAATAAATACCCAGAGTAATACGACTTCTAAAGTAAAAAAAAAAAAACAAGCAGAAGCAGGTCTATAAAAGTGATCTGTAAAGTAATAATACAGGTTTTAGATCAGAAATGAATAATTTTATATGTATGTTAAAAGAATTGAATGCTTCCGAATTTAATAAAATTTTACAAAAGCTGAGAAGTCAAATATTGGAAAAAAGAAAAGATATTATTTGCATGAAAAATGATATTATAATAATAACGCTTGAGACTTTTTTTTATCAAAATGTAATAATGTATTGATATTATACTTCAAAACGTGCGACTTATTTACTGAATTTGAATATCAAAAGTGTATTGTAAATTAACTTTTGCTTTTGGATTCGGATAAATTATATTGTTCATGTAATATAATATAATGTATGTATATAATGTATATCACTTAATAACCTCAAGTCCAACTAATCAATAATGCTGTATAATATGTTTCTTATATGTATATATATATATATATATATATATATATATATATTTCGTTTCAATTTATTGATATGCAAATTTATTTATACGATTTCATATTTTATATAATTTACGATGAATAATATTCTATTATAAAAATACCAATCATGAATTATTCATCATTTTATATAACAAGGTTGAGATGAGATCCGTTTTTCTCTTTCTCGAATTCGTCGATTATATTTTTATCAGCGGATAAACATTAACACCCACATACACTCAACACTTCCAACAAAGTAAAACCAAACAATATTTATTTTATCACAAACTTGACCATAATATAAATTTTATTGTTCCTCTTCCACCTAGAATATGCTTTATAACACATTTACGATTATCCAAGTGGTGAGAAATTTCAGTAAGTACTTAACTTTACAGGTTTTGATCGAAAAATGAATATCACGTACCATTATGGTCTTTGAAGCGTCACTAAACTTTGATATTGTTTCGAATTGATTGGGGTCCAAAATAATGTTTTAAAATCCCTTCTTATAATCGTAATTAAATAATTTTAGAACATTATATCATTATAGAATACAAAATAATTCATAGTTGAGTTATAATAGGAGTTGATGGAAAATTAAAACAAGAACTAAAACTATTAATAAGGTACTGTAGTAGATTTGAAAAAGTTTTTAATAATAAAATATGCAGACATATAGTGTTAAAAATCTTATGAAAATATCAAAATTTGTAGTTAAAGTAAAATATTAATTCGGAAAATACATGAATTTTGTAATTCGTTCTAGCGTGCCATATAAGAATATAAAATATTGATAAAAGCCAATTTGTGAACATTGTACAAGAAAAATATGTATCGGCCCGTGGATGACATGATGTAGGTCATGACATGGGGTTTTTCTTTTATTTCGATTGAGTTATCTTGGAGGTGATATATATATAATATGAACAACAAAATATTATATTGCCGGAAGCATAATTGTGATAGAATGTAGAAAGTATTCTGAAATAAAAATGTTATACGTACGTACAAGTAATATTTGTTTTTATTACTAATACTTGTACCTAGTATTAAATAAAATTCTACATTATCAGTGTTTTCATATACTATACGTGAATATACATATAAGTCTATAATTACCATTATAAGATTATATATATTCCTTTATGGAGTAAATGTTGGTAGTTATGAAATATACACTGGTATATAAATACAAGCGCAGATAAGATAAACCAATTCACAATATATCGAAATTCGAAATAACACCATTGTATTATTTGTGTAATTGAGGGAAATTTTGAGATTTTGTTTTGTTTTAATTTGATTAAAAATATAAGACTCATAGCTAAAGCTAGCTGGTATGGCTAATTTACACATTTTGTCATAAATAAGTAACTCTCAAATCTTGTTAAATTTAATGTTGATATAATTGGAAACTAAGAAAATCCACACTGACTCGATAAAATCTACTCTTGAATGAAAAAAAAAATATATGTTTAAAGGTTCAATAATTCAAAATTGTCGCCATGGGGCATTTGCTCCACGCACACCGTAGTTTGTTGTCCCTTTTATTAAAGTGATCCATCAAACTATTTACTTATATTGTATACAGCATGCATAAGTTGAAAATAAAATATTTAATTCTTATACAACGTTCAAAAACCGAAGAGTAAATTAGTCAAAATTTAATAAATAAATAATATCTTTTGAAACAACTTCGATGTTTAAAGTCGTTAAATAAGAATTATTAGGAATAGGTTCGCTCGCGGTTATACCGTGTTTACTGGATCTTTAACATAGAAAAAATAATTTAAAGAAATGAAACATGGAAATGACGCACAGAATGGTTGTAGAGAAATTGGTTTGGAGCAAGAATAAAATACATTGATTGACGATACTTTTTTTTTTTAAAAAAGCCATATTTATCGCGGTGCAAGAAACTTATAATATGAATTTAGTGACCATCTTACACGGATATAATCATTGCAGTCGACTAATTTTTGGAATAAATAAACCTGAAACCGCTCATGCGTGTTTATAACTTTGGTTAATAATTGGATTGATGTTACATAAAACAAGTTAAAAGTATTACCTAATACATTAAGGTCGGTTGGCGAACTATTTCCAGTACGTTTATTGAACACTTATATAAACATATAGATACAAGAAGATTAAATTAAAAGAGTTACACGGGTAGTCGTCGTATATCCAAAACAACGCATATATTATATAATATTGATATACGCATGGTACCGCGAGAGTATAGTCGTGTTTTATTTCATACGCCAATACGATAAAAAAGTATTAGGTGGCAGGCACAATAATATAGTTAACTTTTCATTGCGAAAGGTTACGATTTTTTTTATTGTTATTAATATTACAGTGAAGCAGTGGTTCTTAATCTGATATCCGTGGCCTTCTGTGGGTCCGTGATATTCATGTCGGAGATCCGCAGTAGCCTTAAAGCTTTCCAATATTGAGCCCGACGTTCCAAAACTTGTGTCTCAAATGCAACATCAATCATCACATTAAGTAGATAAAAATTAAATTTTAAGAATATTAAATATAAAATTATTTTAAATAAAATTAAATAAAATTACATTTAATTATAAATGTATTTGCTACGTCTATTTGTAATTATTATAATTTTGGTTAGATAATATTAGGTGTTTTGTAAAAAAAAAGGTATTCGAAAAAAATTGGTAAAGGAGCCCGCGATTTCTAAAAATCTTTCATCAGGGGTCCGTCATCAACAAAAGGTTAAGAACTGCTGCAGTAAAGTTTTGTCATAAGCGCAATGGACAAACTTGAGTTGGGTTCCAGATTTCAAAAACAGCATGAATTGGGTCCGGTCATATTTTATGGAGTACATGGTTTGGACCTTGTCTTAATTATTATCCAGATGACACCATTTGGAGGGTGGCTAAAATATCTCCGAAAAATTTAGTTTTTTGTTACGTTAAGGTAAATATGTAAAGTAAAAATGATGACTAAATTAGCTTAATTTCAACTTAAAATATTGTGTTTTGTTCTTTTTAACATAAATATTTGTATCAAAATAAGTCAATTATAAGCTTAAGCTAGGGAATAATTTTAAAATACACGTTTTTTACAACATTTAACTGGGTCAAGTCTCTACTAGTAAAACAAAGCATCTTTTCACTTAAACAATTTTATTTTTTCGCTGTTTTTTTTTTTATTATTATTGATTGGCTGTGTGAGTGAACTCCGAAGTGATCGTTAAATTTCACTCTCAATTCCAAGTAAAATTTTTATTCAAACAATAATATTTGTATATACTACTAGCATCACAGAACACTATACTTATTTTATTTTATATTTTATTAGATGGACCCAAGTCGAGTATTGCCGAATAACATCGCGGACCCAACTAGTATTTATTTTAAGAGATCAAATATTTCGGGATCCAACTCGCGTTTTCTCAGTGCAATTATGGTGATATGTGGGGTAGGGGGCTAAGTCTTCTCAACAACCAAATTATCTTCTCCTGACGACATCACGGTTAAAACAAATAATAACAATATTATTAAGTAACTACTTTAAACAATATTTTTATAACAACGTTTAAAACTTTATAAAATGAATGTCCTCTTTAAAATTCATCAGAATTATATTTTTAGTACCGCAATTAATATCACATATTCACATTAAGTGTTTCAATTTAAATGAATTAGAACGAAAACTATAAAGATACATTATAAAGATCGTTTTTGTTAATTTTAAAGTTTTGTTGTGCTATTTTTTGATTTTTTTTTATGAAGGCCAAAGGGTATTATTATTGATATTGTATTTGAAAAAAGTATCCCCCCACCCTCCTCAATTAAATAACTCAAATTACGTCTGTTAGTATTATGGTAAAACTACAGTGGGGACGATAATAGAACGGCCAAGCGCTACTGCAGGCCTATACTATTATAATATATTCTTCGGAGAGCAATAATCTCGTTCGGATTATCTACAGTTCTTCCGGGGCGTCTATCATTTCGCGCTAAGCGTTTATTACCGCCGTCGTCGCGGGACCAGCAGCTATCGTCATTGATATAGTTTAAAACGTACAGCGCACCAAGCGCACAGCAGTGTATTATTATAATAATACATCCGTCTCGCAGCGGTCCAATTAAAAAAGCTCAACGATTTACGCGTACCAGCCAACGGAACAACAATAGGCGTTCTTAAAACGTGGAAAGTATATAAATTTATAGCCTCTCCATTAGTTATTCACAACCCTTTAAAGTGTGTAACAAAGAAAGTTTTTATTCTAATAAACCTTTTTGTATACATATTATTTATATATATATATATATATATGTATTACTCAATTTATTGTGCAACACGCTAAACTAATGGTCCTGTATTCGCTAAGTTGAGTTTAATATTTAATAGTTGTAGTTCTACTTGTGGTATTTTAATGTTTTAAGTGAAGAACTTGGTGTTCACTTAAATGTATTCACATACCAGCAGCTACAATGGTATTTCTAAATGCGCATTTGTCATATTAATTATGCATAGCCGTGCATGTTATACTCTGTACAGCGATTTCGAGCGCTTAACGAAAATACATTTTCGGTGATTTTCAATTTTCGGGCAAGACAATTAAAGGAAGTAATTATTATTATTTTTATTATTATTATTATGCTATTATTCAAGACAACGACCGCAACAGCCGTAACCAATCCCCGAAATCAATTATAATCGTTTTTTCTAATCGATGGTCCGAGTACATGGACGAAAACGAAATATTATATTGAGTGATATTCAAAAACGAGTTTCAGTTATTATCGCATCATGGTTCGGTGATAATACCGGTGTGAAGTGAAGTTGATATACTTGTAGCGATATGTATTATTTAGAACCACCTATAAATAATCGTGGTACATACGGAAAGCGGTAAGTTTTTCGTAACGCAGTAGCGTCGACTCCGAGGATATTCTAAGTGCTCGTAAAAAACGTAAGAGCAAAAACGTAAAAAATTCATTAGAAATAGTTATACTCTACTCAGTAGAGTAGAATCTACTCAATGAGTATTATAGAACGAGCAAACTATTATATTTAAATATTAAAAATTATTAAATCGTTAAATATTTATGCCATTTTATAAAACGTCGTACAACGCCAAGTTCACATATGATGTTCCTTACGTAGGGTAGGTTTGTTGTAGATTTACGACGTCAAAATTCGAAGTAATCTACCGAATGGTAAAATTACGCTACATATATCCAACGCGGTAAATTTTTGTAGCAGAGGCAGCTTGCCGGAAGAGTACTTATCCCGAAATAATAACTTGAAGAAAAATAGAAACATTTCAACGCGTTGTCTGTTTTTTGGTTTTAATATTACTTGCCACCCGAACACGGATACGAATCTGAATTTTTATAATTTCAAAATTGACTAAATGACAACACCAGACGCGTGCGTTTATTTCGATCAAATGCGGAAAAAAAAAAAACATTTCGGATCAGTTGATTCGTTCAAATGTGCAAATATTATATTATGCCATGATATATTATGACATAGTTGGGAAAAGTAAGTAATATACGAATGTGTCAGATGATGTGTTGCCTCCGAAATAAACGACTGAAGATCGCATTCATCGGTTATTATTTATTCTAGTACTAAAAAATATTACGATATAATTTTCATAAAACAAAATTTAATTAGACGATACGGCCATAACTCAAAAACGTTACATGCGCACAGGCGTAGTTGATCATGGTTTTCTTTAGAAATCGAACAACAGTAATTTTACCTTGTGTTTTCCGAAGTACTTGGTATAGTTCATTGTACGATGGCACATTAATAGTGTATCCAAGTCTTGTGGGGGAGAAGAGAATTGATGGATATAATGATGAAAAATAAGTAGCTTAGTTATTGAATCAAGCTGACCGTACTAAGCCCAAAATAAGCTATGTAAGGACCTATTTATACCTGTACCATGATATCAATCGAATATTATTTTAATAACCAACGAAATATACGAGCCTACTTCGTTTTTCCGAGAAACATGCTTACGGGAGTATGGACGTTTAGTGAAAATTATAATAATTTCAAATTCTTATCAATACAAAGGTCGTAACGTTTTCTTGTTTTTAGTACTATATACATATATTTATTTATTTTATCATTTTAATCCGGTAAAGAGTGTATTGTAGTACTAATGTGATTTAGGATTTTTTTTTGTGATCGCTCTTTTGAACAGTAAAGCTACACCAAAAATTGAACGAATGTACTCGTTGGATCCAAAATGGCGAACAAAAGGTCATTGTTTACAATAGTTTTTCTAAAGCTCAGTGAACACAAATGAACTGAAGCAAAATGTCATACTCCCTTAAGCAAAGGCTGCTATATCTCTTATTATTGTAATTTTGATAAAATATAAATAATTTCGGGATCAAAACCTTGACGTTATTGAGCACTCGGTAATTCCCATCGTATTCTAATTAAACTATAAATAATTAGATGTTTTAATAAATAATTTTTAACGACAATGGAAAAACAATTAATAATAATACCTTTAATTATGACTTTAATACATTTTGTAATGAATAATTCCAATGAAAAATGAATGAACTTTAAATTACAGGAATCAAAAATAATGGAAATAAATAAATAAATAAATAATTAGTTCGATATATTCCTTTAAATGTTTATTTTCAATAGAATATTGATGGCTTATAATCTAATGAAGGTGTATTTACTTATTTTGTTTGAAACAATGGTAAAAGTACAATATTATTCGTAACAGTAAAGTTTAAATTTCATAGTAGGTACTCATATAGATACTTAATTATAAAAATATGAAGAATGTATTACTTACAATACATATAAAAACAAATACGAAACAAATAAATATTCTAAAACTAAACGTTTATTTTGTATGTATTTATAGAACTAATAGCATATATTTTAACGTTTGATAAAATAGGTATTCACATAGAGTGACACATTTTCATGATAGTTAAACTTTTAAACAGTGATTCAGTTACATAATTTAATAATAATAAACATTTAATAGGCTTACAAAAGAATAGTCAAATACCTATAGGTAATCATTTTGTGTTTATGTTTCCTTATTATCCTACACGTTATATTATTATTGACCTATATGTCAACTAAAGTTGATCTCTGTTGACATTTATGTAAATCCGTAGTACATATATTATAATTTCTAAATGTATCATCTAACTTTATTTATAACAATGCTACTATTTTCACGATTGATTTTTTCGATGATTATTTGTTTCGAATCTTCATAAATAATACGATTCATCCTTACACTCATCCTTTTTTGCAGGTAATACCAGATTCAAAAAACCGTATATAACTGCAGTCGTTCGTATTCAGCTCAAGTGTCTTGTATACAAGCGGTTTTATTTCATTTTAATTCTAAATGCATCGATCAGATAGTGTCGACGCTAATCCTACAACCGAGTACGTATTTTACATGACTACAGACCAACTTAAAATATCTAGTTTGGAAAATCATGTCGTGTGGAGTTACAACTTTGCGAATTGGCACACGTTTATACAAGTATTAATCTTTTTGCATTAGTCCAATCTCGATATCGAGAGTAAAAAATAAACGAAACACATAGCGTATACAAACATTGTGGCGAAAATACGCATGTCAAATAACATTCGACTTTTTCAACGACCCAGACAAAAATTCAAGTACGTGCAATGCGGTTTTTTACAAAAATTTAGTATATCCTGAATAAATGGATCCTTATTGCTACTTATTAAAACAATCATCATTTTTATCAAATTTAAATTTGACCTTTTTCTCGAAACACAATCGAACTATTCTACGCTTATTCCAAAAACATATTCAATACACATGTTATATTACCTTGTTTATAAATAAAATCAAAACTTGTTTCGTAAATTGTTATTTTTTATTTGTGTATAGATTGTCCTTGGTATATTTTTAAATCAGTATACGCACAAAATGCTGAGAGTGAAAATTATTGTATTCTACTTTTTGGTTAACTATGAACTTTTCATATACCAAGAAAATAAAGATTATTTTTTATAATATGATATACGTATGATTTATTCTTGTTTATTTATTTATTTTTTTATTGATCTTTATTGAAAATAAAAATAACCCGGCAGCGGAGGCCATTAGTTAATGCTTATTACATTTTTACAATTTTACGATTTTTGAGTTTTACATAATTTTATATTATCTTAACGGTTACACTTGCAATTATATTTTATCTATAAGGTTGGTTAGTTTTAAGAAGGACATAATTTTCGTGTTTTGATTCGGGTTTGGTCCGAGAGTTTCGTCGAGTATTTCCGTCATGTTGAGATCTGCACGCTCCTGTTGGTACATGTGGCATTCTGTAATGATGTATTTGACTGAGATCTGTATATTGTAAGTTTCGCAGATGGGGGTTCGTCTTTTGACATCAGGAGCCCGTGAGTTATCCGCGATTTATGGTAGTTTCTTCTTTTCGATTTAGGTTAAGGTTTTCCCATCTGAAAATTGTGCTCTTGATTTTGTTTAATTTGGTAGTTTGGTTTCTCCATAGGATTTGCCATTTTTTTTTTTTTGTATTAGATATTGTGGAGTTGTTGAAGTCATCGTAGGGGAGGAGGTCTAGTACGTTTGTGTTTGTGTCAGTGGCAGCGATTTTGGCGTATTTATCCGCTGTTTCATTGACTGTAGTTCCAGTGTGTTCCGGGATCAAAATGAGTATGATTTTTTTTTTGTTGGTTTTGGCTTCATTTAGTTTTTTTTTTTTATATAGAAATTGTTATGTCGCTTGTGTTTGTTTTGTTTTTAATGCTGTTTATTGTACTTAAAGAGTCGCTGAGGATTAAAAAATTAGTGTGTTCCGATGTGTTTATTTTTTCGGTGGCTTTTAAAATTGCTATTGCTTCAGCCGAGAATATTGAGCACTCATTCGGAAGTCCATATGTTATATTTAAGTTTGGGTTTTCGAATATGATTGCTATGCCAACTCCCTTATTTGATTTGGAAGCACCTTGTTATATTCTTGTTTAATCTGTATACTAAACTCGACAAATGTACAAAATATATTTGTTTAAATAACAATTCGTCATTGTTAATGTAAGAAATTATTGTTTCTATACCTAGTTTATAGTTTATGAAAATAAATTACAATATTGTTGATTTTGTGGTTTTTCGTAAATGTTTGGACAACAGTAAAGCGCGGTAAAAAGCGTTTCACAGAACTACAGAAGAACCTTGCGGACTGTAATAACAATATATACGCGGTGACGACGAGAAACAAAAACAAAGTGAATAATATAACCCGAAATATTATTCCAGACTGGGGAAAACTAAAACGGGTAAAGGGTGGTGGGAAGACGGGAGGGTTCGGCGCGAAAAAAAGTCGTCTTCGCAACGTTTTAATTTTCCTACTTCTAACACCGCAGTGGCTAGCCGCTGCAGGGACCGAACTCGCCGACGACGATGAATGATATATTATAAATATGTATTTTTTTTTTCTTTTTAACCACTCACCACCGCCGCCACTGACGCGTTTCAATTCCACTGAGTGTGTCTCAATGAACAACGACGACAGTAATAATAATATACACTACGGTTAATGGACCCGTCAGTCGGATATTCAACAGTATATATATATATATATATATACATATGCATATGGGCATACGGCTGACGGATTAATAATCCTAATGTATGCCAAGTTTTGTTGCCGGAAAACAACAAAGACATCCTTTTGTTCGTCTCGAGGAGTGTGCGCGCGATGGCCGAACGCGGACGAACCATCCGAGGCACTGAATCCGTCGTGACGAGCACACTACAGCAAATTAATATGCCTACGCAGTCCACAGTCCTGTCGCGGTAATGACTGTCACGCGAGCGTGCGCCGATTCGCACACGAGTCGCATTGATGTTATAATAATCGTTTCACTTTACGCCGCGGCACTTAAGTCAGTTCCGTTTCGACGTTTGCCGCAAAGCGCTGCCGGGTTGATAGTGTTACGAAACGAATTTTTTATTATTTTTTTTTCGATTTTGCCGGACGTCCAGTTCGGTCAGTCTCGATAAGTGTAAGTCGTGTTAGAAATAAGTCATAAAATACCAATTTATTTCAACCGACTCTTAATGATACCAAAATTTTATTTTTTCTCATAAAGCTCAATATAAAATATAATATGCACGTTATTTGGATTTCTGTTGAAATCCAGGGGAATAGTGCAATGTCTCCGCAATTATTTTGATTCCTTTTTTTTCTTAACAATAATAATTGTATACAAAAAAAAATCTATTTTTAATCCCCGGAATTATTTAAATCGAGAATAACGCATGAACTCGACGGTGTTTATTAACTTAATCAACTCATTTCAACATTATATCATTATTAACTGGTCAAGTTAGACGTTAGAAGTTACTCGGGGGAAAAAATAGCCAAAAGAAACATAACGTTTTAACATGTTCACGCACAGTTTTACTTTTCGAATTATCTCGTTTTTCGTTTCCTCGAATATAGTAATTCATTGTGCACACTTGTAACGTACTTATACGTGCACGGCGCTCGGCGACTTCAGTAAAGTTAACCTTCAATAGCGGTGGTAGTTGAAGACAAATATTTATAGTATTGCTTCGTAGTTTAAAACTGTTCACGGCGCCACTGGCTGCAGGTATGCCGCATCCAGTGGCGCACATTCCATATATCATGGTGTCGCAATCGCGACCCCCTTTTGATTGGGTTGGGTGGTTAAATATTGTCCACGAAAATTGTTTTATACAGTTTTAAGTTAAAAAGACAGAACTAAGAATAAAGAAAAATTCTAATTTCCATGACTTATATTAGTTAGTACGTAATATAATTGATCAATGTTTTAACAAATTATATAACTCTGATAAATGTTGATGTGGGTGGGAAGGTGGAATTGAATTTGCGACACGTTTGTTGGGCGTCGACTATGATATTATGATAGTGTGTTCAGACTGCAGATTGACGACAGCGCACGATACATTGCTATGGAATCGGACTAGCCGGCAAGTACAGTGTAGGCTGCATTGCACGCGCGCGCGTGTGTGTGTGTGAGTTGTTGTATTTTAAGTACGCGTGTGTACACTGAGAATTTATTGTTTCTGTCACTTTTTTATCGAATCTCGCGCGCCCACGTTTGACGGAAACGAATTTTGATACGTATCGTCTCATTACGGCTATAATACGGAGCTTACTCTGTAATTTAACGTGATGCAGCGTTTATCACGAGAAAACTCTGATATTTATACTGTAGCCTCGTACGACGAGAGTTGATTAGGTTTGGCAGTTTTGTTTTATACCAACGGCTACAGCTGATTATTTACAATAGTGCAATAAAGTGCGTTGCCGTTTCATTTCGTTTAACTAATAAAAAGTTTCGTTTTTTAACGTATTTGTTTTTTTGCTCATAACTCAATTTCTCACACTTTTCGCAAATAACATGTACGATTATTGCGTCTCACTATTATAGCTATCCAGAAATACAAAACGCGCAATATTTTGCTTGACGGTTTGCTGCAAATAAAAGTGTATTAAATATCTACGTTATTTGTTTGTGAAAGTCTATAATGATTTGACCATTCGGTGATAGTTATTTAATGTTTAATGATGCAAAAATACTAATTCATTAAAATATTAATTTAATTTTGAACAATAATACAAATAGTTATAGGTTAAGTGGATTGACATATTATAGTAATATTATCTAGGTCTGCGTATATAATTATTTTTTTTAAGCCCTTCGGGCTATATCACTCGACAACTCGGAGAGGAAATTTAGAATATTTAATTTACACGATACATAATCATCATATTATATTATATTATGTAAATTATAAATAAACAAATTAATATGAGGCGTAGTCATAAATTATTATAAGGCGTTATGACGAGGTGCACGAAATAATGACAAAATTAATGAGTTAAAAGTAATTAGTAATAGTCACGTTACACGTAATCATGTTAATTGTTATTTGAATTTTTATTGTATGGACCATATTTTATTCGCTTGATAATCGAAAATATATATGCACCGTGATTTTACGACCTACTGTTTTTAAGGTTTTCTAAATATTTTCTGCTTAACGTGCTCGGCTTTATAATTTTATGTCATTTACACTTCACGGGTGTGTATTCATTAGCATCTTTTTGACAAATTGATTTTGGCGCTTTACCAAAATGACAAAATAATGAAGTTTTCGTTTAGCCAAATCCTGAGTTAAAAATATCATGGCTAATATGAAAATTAATAGTCTGTTTAAAACATTGTTTTAATGTAAATAAGGTAAAAGTTTTTTAACTAATAGTATTAAAAGAGGCGTGATAAAAAGATAATTTCACTTTGAATCTTAGATTTCCTTCGATATAATAACTAATACGTAAATCTACTTTACATAATTTTAATATTGTCAAAAACATTCTTTCTTTTTTTACCACAAATATGAAACGCTTCGATTTTTTCATAATTTTTCATTTTTAAAAGTAATGTTATATTAGATATATATATATTAAAATTTCAACGAGGAAAGAAAAATCATACGGATTACTCTATATATAAGCTGTATATTTTAAATATATAATGAAAAATAGGAAAAAAATTTAAAAAAATATAGTCGATCTTAGTCATGTTCATGATGGATTTCCAGATAGGTATTTATCTGTACACGTGTACATTTATAAAATTAAGAAGTAACTACTTTTTAAAAAAGCATTATCAATTTTTAGATATTCCAACATAATATATTTTATGTAATTTCTCTGTGTAACGAAACTCATTTAGTTATAAAACTGAATGCCTTTGACTCTGTCATGAGTATATTATGCATCTATATTTTAAAGAACTAAACGAAATTTTAGTTTTATAAAGAGTAAATTTAGAGTAAACAAAAAAATGGAAAACCTTTTTATGTTTACAAAGCGTATTTTGAAAATATGATACAATAAAAAAAATAAAAATAATAATAAATTTAATGAAATAAAATTGATAGCATCAAAATCATACATAAACACAATATATAAAAACAATTAAACATTTAAAAAATTTTAATTGTTTTCTCTTTCCCTTGTTACAAAAATGTGTACATTTCAAAATAATAAATAGTATTTTCTATAAAATGTAAGACGATTTATTGTTTGATTATAAATAGGTTTTCCAATGCAATCGTAATAAAAAAAGAAAATAAAAATAAATAAAATAAACTCGGTAGGTCAAATCAAAATATTATTAAAATATTAATGAATATAGGTACCTGTTTATGTTTAGTTTCATAAGAACGAATATTATAAGGGAAACTTTACTCGGATTAATTGTATCCTTCCGAGGGAACAAACATTTACAATATGGTTAACATTATACGTTCCAGTGTAACCAACACTCAAGGATATTTACAAAATAAGAGCCCCGGGTCGAACCATCTGTGCACGGTAATTCGGTTGTATAACGTATAGTCCCCATTAAACGAAAAATGTAATTTAAAGGTCCCTCCCTCTACATACAAAGGTATCATTAAAGACAACTCGGATTCGTTTAAGAATATATTTTAACTATTTTGATTTACAAAGTTTTATACCCTCACACGAGAACATTGCATACCCGCGCGTGGTGCTCTATCTTTGGTACCTGCGAATGTTGATGCGCGGAATTCTAATTTTAACGTTCAAATTAAAACTATGCACCACCAAAACCGTATTCAACCCAATTCAACGTGAAACAGCATCAGCATGGTTGAACACTCGTGTGGAATTTATAATTATCTTTTTTTTTAACTCTTTTCAATCTCAAACGTCCAAAATTACTAAAAAAAATTTAATATTAAGTATATAAAATTGAAAATAATATCTGCTAGACAAACATTTATTTCCAGAAGAATCGCATTATTGAATTGACTTATTTTATTTATATTATGTTCATGAATATAGAATTTTTTTATACTATATTGGGTTTTTTTTTTAACAATTACAAATTATACTATTATGTGAGTTGCATAACGTGTGCCTAATGAATAATTAAAAATTACATCACCTTTGGTTGAAAATTATAATAATTACGTAGAAATATCAATATGCAATCTACAGTGATTCGTGTACGGCGACTATTAAATTAAAATAATTACCACCAAACCGACATGCGATAAAAATCATAAAATTGAAACTATATAATAAATGTAATATCTATAACGTTACAAACATATGTAATATTCTGAAATTATAAAATTCGTAAAAAATGTCTATGGCCTACAACCGTTATAAGCTTGCGCGGTTAAAGTCACGGATATTTGGGAAAAAACCCAGAGCGAATTTATGGGATAAATTATAAATGATATTATAATTTACTGTAATGTATAAATTTAAATGTTCTACTATAAAAATAGATATAATACAAAACATAAAACATTTGCATCACTTAAATTTACTGCTGCTATAAAGCATTAAATAAAACTTTAATTTATATTGTGATGCAATAATACATATGGAGATGATTTAAGTAATTACATAATGATGTTATATTGTTGTATATTAAAATGTATGTACCTATGTAAGGTATAATTATTTTGAATTTTTATGTGTTTTGTATTATAATCTGTGGAATTCGTTTTGTTTGGATCAATACAATAACTACTCGTATATGATTGTTTCCTTATAATATAAGATGTTTTTTCCATAGTATAAGGAATACTTACTTGTATTTATATTATAATAAGAGAACTGGTTTACATACAAAAGAAACATGCAAAATATGTATTGTCTAATTCAGAAATAGCCATGAAAAATATACGAAAAATTTTTTTAATTATAGTAATAAAAGTTTATATTAAATTGAATGGTACTTACCACGGATTTGTATAAAAACAAAAAGACTTTATCGATGTTCCAATAAGAAGATATTGTAGTTCTACAATAAATTAAAACTATAGCTATATTAGGCTTACATTTTTTAACACAAAATTATAATGGTTAAGTATGAATTAAAAATCGTTTAGCCCTGTATTTCTGAAATTAATGAACAAATTGATTTCAAGATATTTGAAGTATATACCTACTTATTTATTGAATTAATCATTGTAATAATTCTAATTGTGGCTATGTCTACATACAACTAATAATATATTATGCGGCTCAAGTAATAAAAAGTGTAGTAGTAATTTAAAAGTAAATAAAAACGAAATAATTGATAGGTAGTTGTGTTATGAAATTAAAATACTTTATCAAATGTTTATAACATATTAAACGTGTAGGTGATTTTTTGAAAACATTTGATAAATATGAGTTTAATCACCAACATTTTACTCTTTAATGTATAATTAGTATCAAATAACACCGACATTTCTAATTAGTTATCTTGTATCAAAATTATAGAAAAATTTACACTTAATCTTATTTATAACACATCTTTTAAATAATATTTTTCGTATATTTCTATTTGCTTTGGAAAGTTAAAAATATTAGTTTATACAAAATTCTTTTGGTTTTTTAATTTATGATTTTTGAAAATCCTATTAAACTTTCGATAAATAATGTATAACTATATTTTGTTGTTTCAAAGTAAATGCATTTTAATTGTTTAGTATAATTGTATTTTTAACAACAACATTTATACGATGAATTAACATTATTTTAATTAAGAGACTTGAATATTTTATAATATGTTAATTTATTAAAATTAAAAATATAATACATTTTACTTCGAACGAAAAACACATTAAAATTGAATTTATCGTTAATCTAACTTAATTATTTCTAAAAGCGTTCTCAGATATCTTATTCATTAGAATTGTACATAAACATTAGTAATATGCGATTGCATTAGTAACAAGTATTTGAAGAGTAATCCGCTCGGTTTGGATAATAGAATAATAAAAACTGATTAATTATTTGAAGTGGTGTCAATGGACAACTTCTTATTTCATGTAATCATGTATTTTATAATAAAGTTATAACATACCAATTTACTATTATTTTATATCGTATGCAAGGATTTTAATATTTTCATAGTAAATAGTTCAAAAAATAAATAAATAAATAAATATAACCAATCGATAATTGCAATCGTTCATTTTCAAATCTGGATTTTTTTTTATTCGGTCCCTAACAACAATAATATAGTAACGAACAAATTGTACTTTGGTAATAATACGGCAGTATATAATAATTAAAAATTATTTATGAGTTTAAACGTTTTTTTTTTTATTTCGCAAGGACCCCGGTTCCGGTCACATATTATAATACACGAATTCGCACATTAGTTACAATTTAAACCCTAACATTTAAACCGGATATCATACAGAGTATATAATAATTTAACGTGCGCCAATAAACAACGAATAAAATACAAATAAATACCGGTACAACTGGTGGTTTTTTTTTTACCTATTTTCTTCTCTCACGCCGTTGGCTGTACGAACGTCGCAGCAGTCCGACTAACTAGGAAACCACTACCTATACGTTTACATTGTTATAGAATATTTTCCGTAGGACATACCGCAAGCACGTTTGCTAACCGGAATATATCTGCAGCAGTGTCGACGAAATCAATCGGAGATAACTGCTGTGGGGGGGGGGATACTGGCGTCGGAGATATTGTCGTGTGTGTCCCCCCTCCGAAGTGTCCGCAGGGAGAACGCGAGTGCAAAACACATATAATATTATTATTACAGCGGCGGATAACCCTCGGGGACATGGACGCAAATCCAGAACCCTATACTGTGTGTACCCCCTCCTCCTCCCCCCGATGAAGTTGAACGCAAATTTCGGCGTCGGATGATGACAGCAAGTTGTGCCCAGAGCGGCAGAGCGCGTGTTATGCGACGGCGGTGGTGTGTGATATACGCGCGCGCGTAGGGCGAATTTTTAACGGATTGTCTCCTCCGCGGTGAGTTATATTGTTTTTTATTCGCACGTTGCACGTATATACGTTACACATTGCATGCGGTAATCTCCAACGCGCGTTGTTGTTCGATACAATACAATATAACGTTATTACAAAGCGGTCTTGTGCGACGACACGTGGTATCGTTTCAATTTCATCTCGTCATTTTCGATTGTACGTTATTATTCCCCGTCGAATTGTCGTTATTACGCGCGTGGCTTTGGAACGAAAGCGGAGAACCATATTAATAATTTATATCGGTACCTAATTGTTTATTACATATTTTCAAATACATTTATGGGCGACACGCGTAACCGTATAAATTGTTATAATTAATAATTATTTAAGTATATTTGTATATATATTATTGTTTTATAAACTTTCGAGTAAACCACTTTTGCCTAAATGCTTATTATGTTTATAATATACTGATTAACTCTTGGTTAGTTCCTCTACGAAATCTAAAACACATTTAATCTGCACAACATATTATATTACTATACTTAGTATTTATTTATTTTCTTTCAAGTTCTAACCTTCACATCACCCGCATGTAACTCATATGTGTGTGCAGTAGTGTATTTTCGGGGGTAGCGGGGGTTCCCGGGACTCGACCTCTCCCCAGAAGAAAAAAAAAGATTCAAAAGTCATAAATAACTTTCACTGTAGGTACAGAGAACATAAATTTATATATACGTATATTAACATAACTATTTTTTAGACCCCCCACAAAAATTTTGAAAACACGTCACTGTGTATGTGTACATGGTACTAATGTTTATGTGGCATTCAGAAATCAGCCAAGTGTTAATAGAAATAAAAGAGCGACCGCCATGTTACTTGTGAAAGTAGGAGCCAAGTGAGGTTATGAACTTAAAAAGAAGTGCAAAATGTACCACAAAATAGATATCATTACTTTGATAAGCGGACTTTTTTTAGAGGTGGACTTTTAGAACTTGAATTTTTTTCATAACAACGTATGCACTTGAACGTGAGAGTTCGGCGACAACAATTAAACCACGAGTTTACCCAAGATTATATGCACATCCGACGACATGCCACGTCACTGATAATTTTTATTTATTTTTGATATAATCTAAACAGTTTACCCTTCTAGGTATAAACACCTATATTATAAAGTACTGCGTACAAGTCATTTTCGATTATGCTATATTCACCATTCGTGATATTTGGCAGTATAATATATTGTATAATATAATAAATTTATTTCCAGTCGACGACCGGTGTAATCGATTTGTCTATCTAAACTAAATGTTTTCTCTATTTTATATTTTACACTATTCATGTGTCAAATTCATAGAAAATCCCTCCTTAAAATGGAAATAGTTTTGAAAAAATTGTAATTTTCACATTTGTTCTTTTATTTGTACTGATATCTACATGATTTAAAGTTTCTACCCATGTGGGAACTCAGCAAATGAGGGGAGGGGGATTACTGAGTCAGTAACAAAATTGAAAACTTTGATTTGCTTCCATTTTTATATAGATCATATATGATTCAGATTGTATATGCGACGTAAACTTTATAGGTACACGTTTTAGTGTTAGTGCATATCCATAATATATGCTACAACCATTGCGTGTTGTGTGTATTGGATAATAATAACAATAATATCAAACGTACAGCGTATTACAGGTATGTAACAAAAGAGCTGTAATATTGTATCTGCATCTGATTACAAAGTCTGCGGAATACATCATAATACATTATTATTATTAGATAGGTATACATATTACACATAAATACGTATAAATTAAATGTTATCCTGACTAAAACTGCGCGTTAAATGTTATTCTCGTGGATTCGACGTTTGTTATTATATTTTTTGTTTACATTGCTTTGTTCAAATATTATTTTTGAATGACTTATCTATGTTTCACTGAAAATAACATGTGTATATATTTATATAGGTATATGTGTTGTATATCAAAGTTTTACCTTTGAAAATTTCCGTTTAAAACTGAAATACGCACAGGTATAAATAATAATAGTATCTCGATTTGTTTTATGAGAATCACGTATTATAGTAAAACTGAGGCTTCTAAAAAGTCACCTGTACAACTATTTTTATCCATGTAAATTTCATTTGAGATAGCACGTGAAAATAAATAACCGTTTTTATCAAAACAACAAATATATTTAGATCGAACAACTGTCGGTATAATATTCAAAAATATCATTTCGGCTGAGTACATGAATGTGATTGCAAGTTAAATACTAGGCGTGAGTAATATTATTTTTCTGAAGGTTTTTTTATCAAACCTCTTAAAGTTCGCATTGTTCATTAAGTATCCAAATGAAAGAAAAAATGATAGCACTACAATTTCGTCGAGTTTTTCGATTTAGCATCACAAAAATTCGTTTGAGGCATATCATCGGAGACAGTTGAAGATATAATCAGAGTTGTTCAGAATAAGAAATGTATGAAAATAATAATTACTGATTAATATCAATAAAGGAAATATAATACTTAAATTAATTTTGAAACGAGAACTTCTTTACTTCATAGTTTCGATAGAAAATCTTCACGAAATGCAAAACGTATATTGACATTGATGTCCAAGCAAATAAAGCCAGGGAAAAAAAAAACAATCAGTTTTTCCATAAATTGAAATTCAGCGGTGGAGAAGATATTTTTTCGTATTATACTTTATATTTATTTCCTCATTTTTTCTTTTTTTCTGGAGTAATTTTTACACGTCCGTATTATAATCTGTTATACAAGATGATGGAAATCCCGAGAATGCTATTAATATTTTCGTCATTCCGTAGATATTTTAAATACTACGTCTGAGATGAACGCAATAAGGGGAGTATAAAATATTGGCTGACAATATAATGTAAATAAAGGTAAAACCCTAGGGTTTAATGCATTTTAATAGAACGCGATGAAATATTAAGTTTCAGGCGAAAAAATATATCACCGAAAAAACCAAATAAAGAGAAAAAAAAAACGATTGGTTCGTTTTTTTTTTTTTTATATTGTCTCTCTATCGTTTTGTCATTTCCCATGTACATACATATTATCATACGTACAGCGTGCCGTTCCCAAGGTGGAGAGGGCGGACTACTTGTCCTCGGGCTTCACGGTATCATTATAGTTACTTATAGGTACCTCTATACAGACATGTAAAACAATGCATGTAAATAGCGACTCGTTAAACTTTGCGTTCTACTAAATTAAATTAATATTGCCATGTCAATAATGTTTATTGCGTATAATAAACCGTTACCTATTCCCTATTTTATCATACGAATAATTCATATTAATATCATATTTATATATATATATATATGCACATGGGTTGCTATAATATTATGATGTATCGTTCATGTCGTAGTAACGTAGGTAGATACTGTTTAAATGCAGTCGAGTTTAATAGTTTTAGGAATATTTCATCGCCGACTATATGTATATTAATTAGCATCAATAATATCATGCACGATTATTGATCTGAAATCGTGTTGTAATATGATTCGTCGGATATCGAACTGTAATACTATAACGATATAGCTAACTATATTATCTCGACCGATTTTTCTCTTACGTTGGGCTAGGGAAAATTACATTTTATACCATTTACGAACGCACGATAATATATTATTTTCAACATATTTATTCAACCCAAAGATGTACTATACTACTATATACCAAAACCAATGTCCGTATAATATGTTACATATTATATAATGGCTTTAATGTACAATACGATATGATAGTTTTTTTTTTTATTTTCGACGTGTACGCAATTTCTACTAAAATTCTTCTACAAACAGTATACTTATTATTCGATTATAGTTTTTTCTACTTTCGTACGAGTTGCAATATTTCTTAATAAATATTAATGCTATGTATGAATATTGAATATTGTAATCCTTCTATTGAGCATCAGGACACAATTTTCTGTGCTGTTCACGGATAAAATAATTACGAAAACGACCACCATACTTCCTATATTATATTATAAGTTCACAACCATGTTAAAGTCATTATTTTCAGTCGTATTGAAGGAGCCGAGAAAATAATGATCACGTATAAACATAAAACGTGGACCGGGAGATATATTTCATTACATTCCTCGAATATTATTAAATTCTCAATAAAATTCGATCATTTTCATGTTTCAAAATGCGCGTGCTATTGAAATGTATTAACGAAATTATAAGTTATAAAAGAAAAAAGCAAGAAGTTTAATTGGAATTTAAACAGGCAATTTGTTTCATAAATTATCTAATTATTATCTTAAAAGCAATTTCAAACTTAAATCAAAATTAAAAAAAAATATATATTCACTTGTAGATATACAAGTGATTGATAAAAATTACGTCTGTTTATATTTTAGTTACTATAGTTGAAAATTAGTCGAATAAAAATGTATTCGAATAATTATAAAAAATCATTATTTAAATAATCTTTTACTCGAAAGATAATGTTTTCAAATTAGTTGAATACATTTTTATTGTAAAAACTCATTTGAATACATATTTATTCAAATAAATATCTAGATAAAATTTTACCTAACACTGCATATATATGGTTTTATATTTGTACACTTTGGTAAAAAATGTTTAGAACTAAATGAAAATGTTGCCCAAATTTATTTATGTTTTCGTACTTTTCTTCTAACATTTAAACAAAAAATATACCGAAAGAAATTTCAATACATACTTAAATATTATTAGCGTCTTGATACTCATTAATTATTTACTAAGAAAACATATTAGGATAACACGTTGACATAATATGCGGTGGACATTTTGTTCGAGGTAATACTAGAAAATAAGGTAGAAATAATATTCAGTCAGAAATTAGCCTCCGGTGCATTCCGATCAAGCCTTATTCCTAGCTTACTCAACATCTCGTACACTCCACCCTTAAATCTCATAAGAAAAAGAAACATCATGCTTCTACCTGCAAGACTAGCCCAGAATAACTTTGACATTCATCATGGAATCAGAACTGAAACCCAAGATTCCAATTTTAAACACTCTGACATAATCAAACACGAATTTCCGGTCACTCCCCCCTGGACTTTGGACATCGACATAAATCTCAAATTATCCTCCTTACCCAAAAGCGAAAATACGCCAACCATATATAAAAGCGAACTACAATAAATACTTGAAAGATATCAAGATCATATTTGTTTTTTCACTCATGGATCCAAAATGGAAATTGGAGTAGGCGCGGCAGTCACATTTAATGAAATCAGACGAATGCTCTAACTCTCGGACCATTGTTCAATCTACACGACTGAAGCCCTGGCTATTTCACATGCACTAGATATTATAAAACAAGACAAATCCATCATACTCAGCGGTTCTCTTAGCACTCTCACTAGCATCAAAAACTTCCTTCAACCTAACATCATATCACAAAAAATACAAAACCAGATATTATATCTTCAAACTAAAGCACAGTCTATCACCCTTATATGGATACCAAGTCATATCGGCATACCGGGAAATGAATTAGCAGACACTATCGCCAAACAGGACATATCATCTCTACACTTTTTGTTCCTAGGTTCTCACACATTACAAGACTCCAAACATTTCATTTCTGAGTATATTCTAAAAAAATGACAACACATCTGGTCAACTCAACGAACCAAACATTCTTCCTTGGCCAACCATCCATCTTCCCAGGCGACAAGAAGTAATTATTGATAGACTTAGAATTAGACACACATGGCTAATCCATAAACACCTTATGACCAAAACGAATCCCGAACCTTGTAGCACTTGCGGTGAAATTGCCTCAGTTAAACACATTGTATGCTTTTGCCGAGAATTCGACGACACTAGGACCAGACTCAAACTTGATGACAACTTATAAGAAGCACTAGACCCCGATCCGGACAACACTAAAAAAATATTCACTTTTTTAAAATTAACTAAATTATATAACTTAATTTAAATATGCTCTCACCACCAAACTTGAGTTATATAACTCTCCCCCCGATCTTTCCTTACACATATAAAATTTAATATTCTTTACCTTCACAATTATTTACATTACCGCATCGTGTATAACATAAGCCAATAATCTTTGTTGTTATAGCTTATTGTTAAATAAAAAAAAAATATATATTCAGTCAGTACCTATATAATGCGTATATCGATCGGCAATAAAGGATCGATCACCATCATGCAAATTATATTCTATTATTATGTATGTCCGTAAAAACCACAAGTTACGTGCAATCGGATAACGTACATTTTTGATCTTAAATAATGTGACTCGCGATCGTAACGACCGTGTATACTTGCACGTATTATATGGTAAAAACATTATAGTATATTTCTGGTGAATTCGCATTGTCAAATCGTACGTGTACGGTGAATTGTACGCACCGGAGTTTTTCACCGGTTAAATTGTTATTTTCATTACGACGAATTTCAATTTTTAACGCGGTTGCACATTTTACGTGACTTATTGCGGTCGCGTGTTTTATTCGATTTGTATATTATTACGTGAGTAATATACCGTCTAGCCCGTTGTCTAAACTGAACGATGCGGTAAAAAAATTATAACTAACGCAATTATGTTTCCACGACCGACGACCGAAACACACGTTTATATGACATTATCATAATATGATGTGTTTTTACCATTCACGTTTTGTATTATTATTATCATTTTTTTTCTGCATCCTATGCCTCGTAATTTCATCCCTTGGTGCTCTAATCACTGTTTGCGACCCAAAACGATTTTCGTTTAGAACGAGACCGGCCGAACCGCAGCAAAGCGACGTTGAAGGTTGAACGCATATTTTTATTTACTCTGAAATTCGTAACATCATCAGTTTCTGTGAAACGGCATACAAGTTCTACGGCTGCAGGCTTAGACGCATAATACGTGCACATAATTCAGGAATGATGTTTATTGATATATTATTATAACAAGAATAACATTTTGACAGTAGTGTGAAGACCAAATACAAATTTCATGTCTTCGTGTTTGTACTCGATACGCGTTTGACGTTGTATATTCCGACTTCTAACACACAGCCGTATCAATATTATACTATTGGGGGTGTAGTTCTCCGAATACAAGTACAGGGTGTTCCATGAAGGTATACCCATTGCAGTGAATTGTGTAATTATTAGGAATCGGATGTTTATGCAGTTAAAATTACGGTATCCATCCTTGCACCAAGAAATTACCAAATATGCACAATAAAGATGTATTAAATCAAAAATTCAAAATTTATTATAATTTATTAGTATTTAATTTAATTTATAAAGAAAAATATTTAATTTCTAAATGTATTAACTTATAATGTGCACAATTAAGTATATACAACGTAAACTGTGATAGTACGGTTATTTATTTTAATATCATCAAACTTGTAGCTGTGCCTGTTGTCCGAAAGTAGACTTTTGTAGCATAAAGTACTTTTTCCCGAATCTAATAATATTTCAGTTGAAACAGATCCTTAACCATCAATTTTTTTTCCTATTAATTCTATAATATATGTTATACTCAGTGGCCACCTGCGCGATGATCAAGTATTACACCTATTGTACACGGTTTTTTTCCTGGAATAATGTATGTTATGATAATTTCTGTATTATAAACTGAACACTATATTATTTTACATTGATGTTATTATTATACTCTGCACGTGCATCGAAACGGAATAGAAACCGAACGTGGGCGTGCGTGTGTGTTCGACGTGGTGTATAGTGAATAAAATGTATTATATTGTTTAGCCGAGAGACTATATTATAAATTGATATATCAGTCGTTGTAACGGCCGGGGAAACGCATCAATGGTTAACGTTCGCGCGGGATGTATATAATAATATAATATAATTGAACCGTATCATCGGTGACAAATGCTACTATAACGCGATGTACATAATAATATATAGACGTAGTTCAACCCGTTCAGCCCGAAGCCTCCACATTATTACGGTTGTCGAGTCGATCAGCGCACGCGACGCCGGTATAGAGTGGGTCGGATAATATGTGGATGCGTATACGCGTTTTCCACGAGCCACCACCGCGGTGGCAATGGGAATTTATTCAATCCGCGGCCTCACGGCTACGGTATAACGGACGAAATATTTTTATTTTCGCGCGTCCAAATCGAGTGAGCCGTTGCGGAAAAATCATTGGTGGTTTTCGTACGTGCATAGGCAATAATCTAACGATCGGTTCACTGCGTGTTTATTCCAGTGTTTATTGTTTAGGCGCAAAGAACAAAAAAATGTTATTATAATAAATATATTATGTTAATGTACTCTTATATATATATATATAGACTGTTCGATCAATGTGAAATCTCTGTGAAGTGAGTAATTATGTTTGATTACGTAGATACCAATTTTTTTTTTTATCCAACACATAATAAGCTCGAACGACCGAGCTTATTTCGAACATTATTTCGAATTTATCATTCGAAAATGATATGTTCGAATGATAGTGTTTGGTCAAAAATATGCTCAAATGAAGTTTTGTTCGAATAATAAAATGTATTGTTAAAAAAAAAAAACATATTCAGCTATTCACCATAATTAAATAACGGGGGTCTTAATTGTGGATTTCGTCCTTGGAGTCTCACTGATCTACCAGTTACATAATATGTTGTTTCGAATTAATTTATTAATTTTGGTTCCATTTCAATATCCAAAAATATTGAGTTGTAAGATGTTTCCAACTTTCGTTAGTATACACAATTCGTCTTTAATATTTGCGACGTTAATTAATGTTCATGGTTTTTAATAATTAGAACAAAACTAATTCGAATAAAAATTTATTCGAACATATCATTTTCGAACTCATAGTACCCGAACTACAAGACTATTTAAAATAGTATTGTGGGCTCGTTTAAGATATTTAAACGCATTTTATAGCATATTATCATAATATTATAAAGATTATAAAGAAGCCGCCATGTAAATAAATAAATTGAATTATACATTTTTTATGAAATCGTTATAAATAATTACATTTGTACGTGCAATTCTGAATTGAAAGATTAATTTCACTTTGTATAGGAAATAATGCTCCAATGATAGAAACGTACTTTATATTTACCTTACTCGATGGTCTGCAAAGGAAATAATGTATTCGTAAATTTAGATGTAAATCACTTTGCTCTGCATAACGAATGAAATCAATACAGGTGGGCCATTGCAATTAACGTTTAATTTATATGCAACTATGAATGAATTATTTATGAGTATCACGAATTAAATTTATAAAATATGCTCCTGTCCGTAGAAAAAGAAATATAGTATTGTTTGCAATGTTTTCCTTCGCGCATATTTTATGATTATGTTTCGAGTTTTATTGTTGAAAACAATAAACTAAATCATAGGCAATTATGAGTACCGAGACGAAAATTGATAATGATAATGTCTTGAGCCCTGTTTTTCAACTCTGCGATTGCTATTGGATGAGTGTTGTACACTATATAGCGCTGTTCTATTGAGTTAGGCATTGGTCTCACCAAAAGAAAATCACTCATCGCCAAGGCAAGTGATCTTTAGGGTCTGTTGTTAATAGACATGCGAAATATCAACATTAGATTCAAAGAATGCGTAGTATACGTGTGAACTAACCCCATCTATTGTTTTCAAGATGGACATTTTTTTTCTTAGAATTTTTAAGACGTATTAATATGAATTATTCATAGTTTTCCACAATAAAACTTGGAGATATATTTTTTATTTTAAGAAAGCTTTTCTGTTTCACTTTCTTGTATTATAATTGCGCGATCCATTAACATATTATATTTTTTATTCCTATATATATATTATTCAACACAAATTATGTTTTGTTTAATTTTTGTTTATTTTATTGCTTATATAGCCAAACACAGATCATTATAAGACAGTAAACTTGTGACTGATTAATATTTTAAAGTATAAATTGATGTATAAATTCATATTATAATTAAGTATAATCACTATAAAATTTAAAATTGTAGTTAAATATAATTCAAATTTTGAAGGTTGATAGTTTATTTTTTAGTTATGCATTAAATAATCAGTATAATATAATAATTGAATAACTACCTACGTTATTTAATCAATTTAAACTAGGTAGCAAATCGAAGTACTTACCTTTATCCACTAAAGTACTTAATGCACAGTATAGAATATATTCCGGACGGCACTATAAATCTTATGGTACGGTCTATTAATATAAATTATTGGACGTTTCACAATCATAAGCGACTTATCTTTGCTCACCTCATATATACTTAAGCGAACTTGATTATTGTTTATTGGAACAAATAAATTACTGAAAGTCAATATATATTGAAATATATCATGACATGATAACATAATTTCTGAACTTGTACATAAAAATTATATATATATATATATTAAATAATATGATACTATCGTGATTAATGAACTTAGTAATGTATAATTAAAAAAAAAATAAATAAATAATTTGATTTTTGAATATTCAATAAGTTTTTGATTTTGAAAAGCGCTTCTGCAAACGTAACTGTTCAATCAGTACCAATAATCATAGTGCTGAATATTACCTTTATAAGAAGAAAAATATATCAAAACCTGGGTTCAAAATAAAAAAAAAAAAAATTATTTTTCGAATGTACCTACCTATATGATAATAGAGATCTGCGTCGAATGATCTGTATTCGTCAAAATATCTTCCCAATCGCAGCGACAGACGTCGAACGTATCGACTACAGAAAAATCTTACAACATAATCCATTCAAATATAAGTAGGGTACATGCAAAAAAAAGGACCACGTTTTTATATAATCGTATGTAGGACGTAGGTATATATCCATATATATATATATATGTATATTGAGATTACTTCAAGAACCTTTGAAATTTAATGGAGTTTTCTAGGAATGGTCAGCAGATATTAATGGATCAGAATTTGCGTATGTGTGTACTGGATGTTCAACAACTATAATATGAACTCTAAGCCCAATATATCGTATAAGAAATAAAAATATTATTGAAAAACTTCAAATAAATGAAATAAGATACGATGTGTATTATAGTATAGGTAATTAATTTAATCAAAATAATACACACATTCAGAGTTTTTTTAACATTCCTATGTTATAAGAAAAAGAAATTATAGTTGCACGACAACTAAAGTATAAATTAATATCGTCTACTAAATATAATAAATAGATAAATATACATATTTATTGTTACTATTCAATTTATGTTTTGTGTCCACATACTTGTATTTGTTAAAAATAAAATATATACAATAAATCGTTACAGTTTTTACCGTATAGTTTACTACCATTTTTAGTAAATATTTCTAGCTTTTGTTGGCAAATAAGTACATAACTTATTGCAGTGGGTCATGTCGAGGCATTGTCCGAAACATTAAGCCAAAGGTTACGTAATCGTCGAGTAAATAGTACGAACGATAATAATGCTGCATCGTTCCCTTAACAACGGTCAACGACATTTTTGTTGTCAAGATGAATTCGTAGTAAAGTTGTAGTCAATTAATGATATGTTTTAAATATTTTGATAAAACCATAATCGGTTGATACTGTGATCATACTATGATAACAAAATCGTCGTTAGGAAAACAATATGCATTTTACTTGTTTGCGTTGTATTTTTAAGACATTTACATCTGTCAATAATATTCCCATTATATATAGCTTAGACATTTGACGATGAAGAGTGTGACACAAGCGTGACATTTTGGACATTTTAATTCGTTACGAAAAATTTATAAACATAATAAAGAAAGATTAAAAGCTCACAATTATTGATGCCGAATAATCGAAAAAGCGAAGCGTCAATTGAAAAATAGAGTTAGATCGGCCCGGCTGAACTACACTGGAATTTTACCTAGAAAATAAAATCGGTCAAGCTAAACTGAACCAGAAGTTTTTTTTTTATAAAATATGCCAAATAAAGAACGTACTGTCGTATTTTCGCATTCGTGACTTTTTATTCAATTATTTGTTCTGACGTAGTAAATTGCAATACATTTTTGCAGCCACGTGAATATTGAGAACAGAAATATTATGAGTAGTAAGAAAGTTCATAAGCTCATCAATGTACATAAATAATAAATATAATATAATATAATATTAATTTATAATTTTTATTTATTTCTGTATGATTATACACTCATAATGGAATTATTCCTGTATTCACTTTAAAAATGAGAAATAGTTCATGCGGTAAAGCGTATAAGCTTCTATTTCTAGTCTAATAATAAACCCAAAACATTTGCAATGAAGAGCTTTGTTCTACATACGTTTATACTCTGATTTGTTTGATACTCGAGTCTTGACAGAACAAAAGAATAACATGTTTAATTAAAAACGAGTGGAACAATATAATACAATTAGTATTCAAATAAAATAAAAATTGTTCCTGACTGAAGCTATTTCACAATGCTTATTATTATAATTAGTTATGTTTTATTTATTTAAAAAAAAAAAAAAATATAAGCAGATAAAGAATACAGATAATTTCAGCTACAATGTGAATTATACCGTAGACCTAGAGGTCATACATGTTTTAACATATCAGCCGTACTTGAGTTATCTTATTTTTAATTTTTTCACTTTGTCCTTTTCCATTATAGTTTTCTTCTCCATTACTAGAAAAGTTACCGTACAGAGTGCACAGTGTCGTAATTACGAGTGCACTTATAGAAGTATAATTAAATAACAGTTAATGTAATAAAACTTCACTAGTAAAAAATATTATATTATTATGGCACATAAAATATATCCAGAGATCAAAATGTATTTGTAATCGACATTTACCGTATGTTAGAATATCGAAAAATGGCTACTATTTCGTAGTATAGTTATTAATTATTAGTTATTAGTATATAATTACACCGCGTTATCATAAAAATTGAAATACTTACTGTTTTAATATTTCGAGTTTATATGATGTTTTTCTTGTTCCATCAAAATATATTTGTTAGAAAATAAATTATTTATTATTATAATGGGCATGTTTCGAGAGGTTGACCTGTTCAAACAGTTTGTTAATCAAATCATTTTAACGCTATATTATAATATTTGATTCCGAAAAAAAAAAAAATAAAAATAAAATGTATATCAATGTTTAGGTACTTACATGATGGGTACCCGAGTATGTTTGTAAACATTTGTGCACAAACGCTATTTGCACGAGCTCTTGGATTACAAACACAATAATATTAAACATGGCTAAACTACATTGCCGTAGACGCGTATAATAATGTTACGTAGACGGGTCGAAAGGGTTAAATTTTGAAAATGGTCGTCCGGTATGCGTATTATATAATATAATATGCATGTATATTGTATTATTTCATGTTTGTTATGTGCGTGCACGGGCAGGAATAAAGTTTTATCGCAAATGGGCCTCTTTGCGTTATCTCTCCGCAGACTTAATTCGAACATAACATACTTTATAATCACCAATCCAATTAATATGCTATACTTTCGCATAACTTTGTACGGGCGCGACGACGACGACAACGACAACGACAACGACGACGACTATTATAGTATTTATAATACATTATAAGGTTTATAATAACTTGTAAAATGCGGCACAGAGTCTCAATAATGTGACCGAGTAATATCATTATTATTATAATTATCATAAGTATTACATATCTGAGCTGTACAAACGGAGAAATTCGTGTATATATATAAAGCACAATATATTATACATATATCTGATTTGGGTTGAAAATGTTATACACGACTATTGTTGTACTAAGAAAATCGAATTTAAGAATTCAAACCTTTTTATTACTTTTTGAAATAGCGTAGAAAAATGGTTAAGTTAAAATATTCGTGAAATTCCATTAAACTCACCATTTGAAAATGCTATTTTAACTTTTAAGAAATTTTCAAAATTCTACGAATAAAATATTTTGTCCCGCTAAAAATAAATAGAAACATGATACATGAAGTTATAGTTAAAATGTTTTGTCCCAAATACAATATTGTAAATTGTTTAGGTGAGTATTAGAACTATAAGTATTTTATTCCAAGAACTAAATATTTTGATTATGAAATATCGAAATTAAAACGAATAACTACTGTGTGTGTCATTACAGCTGCCGTTTTATAATAACTGTATTGTATTTCATTGCAAAACATTTCATCGGTCGGAACCAACGTGTTTTATTGAATATAATATGCTTATTATTTAAATTTTATAACTCCATATTCCATCTATCAACATTCAATTGGTATATTTTCTTGTAAAAAGTTTTATTTTTATTTTTATTTCTATAGATATAATAATAATAACATAATCTAAACATTGAACTCGACCGTGAAATACATATTGGACGTTATAGATTTTAATTCAAACTTTTTCGAAAATTCTAATCACCAGATCGGTTTCTTCCAAAACCATCGACATGCACACACACACACTCACACATGCACACCACATGCACATCCGCACGCTTTATACATATGTATTCAGAAATTCGTGGAACATCTTATATTCAACCAACTTTATGAACGGCTAAAAGTTTCTTCAAAGGGTTCGTTTGATAAATACCGCGAGTAGGTACCTCGTAAAACAATAACACTGTTGTGATGGTGTAATCAGAAACGATGCCTACTCTCGTGTACGTCAATAGTGTGCGCGTGCTTTCGTATACGTTTGCGTCCATGTGTGTCTGTGTGTGTGTGTGTGTGTGTGTGTGTAGACAGCGTCACATTGTAATACACACGCACGATAACATTCTAAAACTATTATTTTTATTATTATTACTATCATTATTAATATACGCTTTTTGCGCGTGGGCGGTACTACTAATCCTTTGCCGGCTCCGTGTCATGCGGAAATCTGCGCGTGGCGTATCATCCGGGTTTTTGCAGCGCCGCTATACGCGTGCATAATCGTCTGAAATATGATTATTATAATAACATAATATTATAATAATAACGGAACGTCTCGCGCGCGCGACTAATGATGATTTAGACCGTTTCGTCACGTCGTCGTCCGGTCCGTTCTTATCAAGCAAAACAAACGGATACGAAACGCGGAGGGATTTTTTCCTCGTCCCTCCGGTTGTTGTTTTTATTTATTTTTTCACGTAGTTTTTCACCCTGCCCCCTCCCCCCTCCATACGACGAGATGCGGACGTCGTGACAGCCGCGGTCGGCTAGTCAAGTGTATTATACGCTCGCGGCCGCCCCTAGAATATATTATTATTATTATTATTATTCCGGAGAAACAAAAAGGCCGTCGACGGCGGCTGCGGCGGCGTGTTCAAATTAATTTTTTATCACGAAATATTATTATATCCCACGCGAAAATGTGCACGTAATACGGTCACGGTGTTTAAAAAAAATACCCTTAAAAACAATATCGGGCCAACGTGCATTACATAAATATATATAATAATATTTTGTATACGGTACACCACTCGAAAACATGCCTGACTATAGTAAAATATAATATTTATATATATATATATATATATATATATAAGTACTTTTTTTATATCCTTCGTAAATACTATGTTATACATTACATGGTATACACTTGGATTTGTTTGAAGTCGATCGTCAGTATCCACCTTTTGAAACGAAACGATCGACGAATATTCGAAATTTATCCGTTAATCAAAATATTATTATTATTAGGTATATAATATTTCGTCCAGTATATTATGATAATAAGATGTCCACTCGTATTATACCATTATTGTACTCATATCATATGGATTGATTAAGAAAAACTGCGAAACTTTGTAATCCATGAAAAAAACCTTTATATATATTTTTTCCGACTTGTAATAATATTATTATTAATTTAAAAGCTTCAAACCGTACGAACATTTTCACATTTCACAAAATTTCAATAGTATATATTATTTGGCCAAAATAATAAAAAATTTAATCTTTTCTATAACTATTTCTAGTACATGAATTTAAACACTAAGTAATGTAAATCTTCAAGTAAATTTTCTACATTATATTTGTATTAAAAAGAATTACATTACAATATTCTTGAAAATTAATTGTTATTTTCTAATATTTTCGAAGAATACAAAATATGTATATAAATTAGAAAGTTACATAATTAATATATTATTTAAAACGTTTTAATTGCGAATTTTAATTTTATACATTATAGTACATCATTTGTAATAATTCTATTTTTTTTTTTTTTTTTTTTTGTTATTAAATACTCGATTTTACAAAACAAAAAAACTTACAACAATAATTAAATTCAAATATTATGTAACACTTGATACAAATATTTAATCAAAAATAAATATAAACATTTTTATCGTTAAAACATCATCCTTCTTTCAAATTTTTTTATCATTTTATGAAGAAAAATTAAATACATTGATGTGACAATTAAAATAAAATAATTTTATCAAATTTTCAACAAGACGGTTTGTTTGGAGCTTGGATTGAAGCCATACGAACTTTTGCGTTTCATATATGTAATATATTTTAAAATATATGAAATACCAAACAACAAATAACCTTTTTTTATATATATTAATGTATAGATTATAGTATGTAACATAAAGTATTTTATTACAAAACTGGATCAAGTGTACATTTTTATGAAGTAAAATTTTTAACCATTTTAAGTTGGAAAAAAGTTTAGTAAACTACAATTTTTAAATTTTCATAACTTCTATAAACTATTAAAAGACCTAAGAATGTATAATATTATTTATCCTTCCGGGTGTGCCCATAAAATTTACTTAAAACTTTGATGCACCGAGGCACAACGTGTATACTTTGCATTTAGTATACCATCTCAATGTTGGTTATTTTATTCCATTCGCATCTTAGGTATAGTAGAGCCATTGCAATAGTGTACGCGTTGAAAAAAAAGTAGGAAAAAAAAACAAAAACTTACCAATCACCAGCTTGCGTTTCAACAAAACTTTAATGTTTATATATTCTTTTTCTGAAAATTTCACATTTTTCATGGTAATAATTGTACTAAATAAAACAAGTATTAACGTAGTCTAATTTTTTATGTTGGTTTTTCAGTTTCTTTTAGTTTTATTATAATTATGATTATGGCTTATTATATAAACGTTATTCAGAACTTCTGCTGACATATAACAGTAATAATAATAATAATAATAATAATAATAATAATAATAATAATAATAATAATATAATAAATAACTCGAAGAAAAACGTACACTAAACGTATATATTATAATATACGTTCCCAACGTCGTCGCAGCGGTAGACACTGTTGTAGTTGTCTCGTATACGAGTATACGAGTAGTTGGGTGTTGGGTATAGGTATACGAGTATGTCATGTGTGGGCACATATCCAACGAGAAACTAAAGGGTTGCCGGACATCGGACCGTACAAACGGTTGAAAAAACTAAAAAAAAAAATAAATAAATAAAACTTAAACGACGTTACCAAACGTAAAACATTTCCAACGGTCGTTGTCTGCGTAATTTGTGTGTGTGTGTGTGTGTGTTCAAGAATAATACAACATGTAAACAATAATGTAAATACGTTTTTGTTGATCTAGTGCGCGGTATAAATTATGGCCTTATGGATTCTAAGAGTATTCTGACCGAACAAATTGTATAAATTTCTAGATTTCGTTGCGCAAGGGATGCACTGCAGCATTCGTGTATTTTGTATTCGTGAGGAACACTAGCTACGCGTGTAATAATACACAATAATATAATGACCTAGTTTTGAAAAAAATTAGAATACTTTTTTTCTCTTGATCTTTTAACTACTAACAAACGGTGCGTGCCATTTTTCAAGTGATATATAAGTACCCGCAAAAACGTAAACCACGGATGTATGTTTTTTATAATAATACCATCACTGTACACAGTCGGAATAATGTACAATGATACGAATGTCGAATGAAATGTTTAAAGTTTTCACGTCTTAAACGTCTGTTTTTCGCCCAAAACCTATATCAAACGCGTTAAAACGACGAAACATGTGTTGATAGATAAATATATCTAGGTATCCAGGTACACTGATTATCAATACTATTAATACGAGTATATAATATTATTCTATAATCAATGATAGTGCTTATTACTATTTTATAGAACTTATGTTTGAATTCTGATACGTTTTAACATTTTTATATTTTATCTACATGAACAAATTTTATAAAGCGTTATACTTGATAACTCTAACGTAGCTAATAAAGTCATCAAGTTTTGTCGTAATTTATCTTTTAATGTTTTTGTACTAGTTTTGATAAACATTTCATATAATTACAAATTTGCTTTTCAAACTTCGTTAAACAACGGGTATTCGATTAAATTTAGTATTTTAATTTTATATTATAGTTTCTATTAACATTTTATTACTATGAATTTTCCCCCTTAAGAATTAACGGTTTTGGTGGCAAAGGTATCGAAAACTTCAATGTCTTTATTTTTTGCAATTTTCTTAAAATTTACTAAAATGATTTATAAATTATTGGTTGCTGTAGGTATTTTTATATTTTATCTAGATATAGGTTTGTTAAAAAATATATTAAAAGAACTACCGTAAAAACAATAGCCATTTCCACTCGGGCACTCTGTAATCAGCACTAGCTCAAGAATTTAATCAACGACAAGTAATGTACCAAACACTATTGTACCGGAAAAAACTAATAACAATATAATTATATTAATATCGAATGTAAACACGTTAACCATATAAAATCGTTACTTGAATGATTTATACGATAATATAATATTCATAAATAAGCAGTTCATATTTTAAAATTTTCAAATGTTCAGTACATAATTTTTTCATAATCATTTGCTGTTAAAATTCCTAGATCGACGTTTTGCTTCTATTTCAGATTTAATTTGTCTTGATGCCTATATGTAATGAAGCGTGAATGAATTTACATATTGTTTATTCATGACCTTATCAATTATAATGTCGAATATCCAGAATTATAATTTTAACTTGAGTTGCATGTCCCGGTTTATTTTACTAGATCATTGTTATTATTATTTTTTTTTTACCTAAATGTAAAATTAGTTTAGCAGCTGGAACTTTTTTCCCTCGACATTTTTTTTAACATACTCTGTTTGCATGAATGTTGAATTTTTGATGTTCTTCGTGATATATTTAAAAATGCAAAGTTGTCAATACTACGCTCTAGTGTTATTAGATTATTATTATTATTATTTTTTCTTTTCTTTTTCTTTTTTTTTTTTTTTTTGTTATTAAAGTATATTTATTCAATTTATTACATAATAATGGAAAAATGAATTTAGAACGATTATAAAAGAAAAATAAATACTAAAATAGAAACAGACTATAAAGGTTCACATTGAAGCTCTACAATAATAATTATTAGTTGATGTATTTTTATTTTTATTCATTTTTCTTAGTTTTTATTATTATATTGTAATTATTTTTGTTCCTCGTATCACTTAATAATACTCGTATTGCTCATTTACATCTACATAATATAACTGTTATTATCATGCTAATTATTATTATTTTTGTAATTGTTACAATAAAAGGGAACTTGGCCGTTCCTGCATTGTAAATAAATAATTAAATCAATGAAACTCAATAACATACATGATTTATTTATAACTCTATAATATATCAATATCCTTTGGAATTAATAATGGGTTTAGTTTGAATTCATTACTAATTCATCCTTGCATTTTATATGTGAAGAATGTAGTTTATAATAATTGTTTCTAGCGACATCGTCATAGATCAGATGTTTCAAATATTACATTACAGTAGATACGAATGAAACAATACAAATGATGATGAATGCGATTTATAGGTCGGTGATTTTTACTGAACAATAATAATACCAAATAATAATTCGCAATCACGAACTTTGTGTTCACTATTTGTTTAAAACATAATATACTATCATTTATTTTTATTACAAAAGCTTATTATTGAGTAGAGAAAATAAAATCGAAAAATTAAATAAAGAATCTTACCAAATCCCTAATCATTTATGGCTGAAGTGGTTTATTTTTACATAATTTTGCTTTGCACGCAGGCAAACTATAAAAAATTGAATATATTTTCTACATCATTTGTAACTTTATTTATTTTCTTATTAATTACATTATCATTATTAAGTAGTAATTTATTATAATCCAATAAAAAATAATGCTGTCATTTGTTAGGTGTTCAAAATAAGGAAAGGACCTCGTACATCAAAACGTGTACATTGGCTTTATAAATGTCAGAAGACCTATACGAGTGTTTTATTTTTATATTGTTCGATTATGAGTGTTTTACTATGCAAGTTTTATTATATTTACATCAGCGAATAACAACAAATCTTTAACAATACTATTTTATATATTATATATTATTTTATATATATTTTTCGAATTGTAATATTATATAGTATAACGTTATATTAATTATCTGTCTGGTTCTATAATATTGACATCTAACTAAATGCCTGGACGTGAATGAAATAAAATATTACATAAAAACTTCGACTATACTTACCTACGGCATAGAGTATAGACATTATATACGACCAGCAGTGATATTTATTCACGATGACTTTCGTGCAGGAGTTGTGGAAATAATACACAGAACACCCGAAATAGAATAACTTAGCAGTGTCGTTATTATTGCCGGACGCCATTTCACTATCAGTTTTAACGACCACTACGGTACGTTTAATATAATAATTTAAATACGTCATATAGCGGAGAGTACTTATATATTATACAATTGCGAACGCAACCGGTGAAAATCGCTCCACTGGGACATTATATTAATTATTCCGAGACAAATGGTAACAAATATATTCCAAATCACTCTGCGTTCGTTTTCAATGTGTCTACTGTATACTGCAATACTACATGCAACTTGTGACTTATGTAATGATTTAAATATTGTTAACTTTAAATCCTCGAATCTGAAATGTGTATGTATTTTAATGATGACATTATTGTTCTGAGTCACAACAGCTATTTTACTCGTACCCCAAATCTAAGTCTAGTGTTATTATGCCTATAGTGTCCAAAACAAGAACAGTTTTCGGCTCTAAATACACGTTTTATTAATTTTAAATTTGCCATAGTTAAAAATATTAATAACTTCTAATGTAAATATTATATGATTTTATTATATTATGTAAGAATTATTAATTATCATGTTAATGAAATATTAGTGTAACAATTTCATTGATTTACGTAATACTGCAAAATATTTTCATAATTTCGTGTTAAGTGAATTTATCCAAACTTTGTTTATTTGACTTCAGTCGTACGTATTTAGTTCACGATCGGTCTTCCAGGAGATACATCGTACATATACTAATTGTTTTGTTCGATATTACTTACTCGAACAAAATGTGTTTGATAACGAATAAATAACATTATAATTATTATTGCAGTGCACGCAGAGAGCAACGAGAGCGATATAATATAATATTATGTTTCTTTTGCACGGAAAACAAAAGCTACCATAGTAAAATTTCTATTAAACATTGTTGAATTCACGTGGTATAGTACGCTGTATTATATAGTTATAATTCCATATTATGTGCGTTGCATTGGTTGGCGGTGCACGTAAATGTTGTTCGGATCGAAGGAGAATTCGCGTTTTGAACGAACGGAAATGTTGGACGAGGAGAAAAGAGGTTTGAGAGAGGGGGAAAAAAATCAATTGAAAACCGAAATATTTTTGTTAAATGGAACTTTAATAGCGTACAATAATATCTATCATCGTGCTTGTTATGGCGGCGTTCTATACTATATATACTTTATGTTATACTTATTTTATAACTTATTTTGAACACGAAATTCTTACCAACTTTTCTCCAGCCATTACGTATATATAAGCACTGCGTGTATACGTATATTATGCTATGACGATACGCACGCGGTATATACAGGGTATATATTAGGATTATTCGACAAATGCAATAGGTACCCCATATTTTGTTCTTTGTATTATTTTTCACTTTTGTTTTTTTTTTTTTTTTTTTTTCGATAAATTGTATTGTACTACGCTACATTAAAAATGTAGTATACATTTTTTTTTACTTCCAAAATACAAATTCTCAAAGTTAAAATTTCTTTTTACAGTTAAAAAAAATTCAAAATAGCTATTTTGTGACACATTTTTTTTTTAGAAAAATGTTTATGCTTAAAACTCTAAAAAAGAATCAGTGAAATTTCTAACAATTTAATAGTTATATTGTACATCATGATTTATTTATATATAGAACCTTATCTAATTTTGATAATAAACTTACAATAATTATTAAATTCAATTTTTCGAAAAGTTTAAAAAAAGTAATAATAAACTAATAACTAAACAAGTATTTGAATACAATAATTTTAATAATAATAAAATAGCTATTTTATTATTTTTTTTTTATTAGGAAAATACATTTTTATATTTTTGAATTTGAGTTTCAAAAGTAAAAAAAAAAATTATATTCTATTACAATTTTGTTGTAACGCGGTACTTACTTATAATAAGAATTAAAAAAAAAAAAACCTAAAAATAATGGACAAATCAATAGTTAGTTAATTAGCATTTGTTGAATCATCTTGAAACACCCTATATGAATGCCAATAACTGCGTGACTGCTGTCATACCAGGTATAATACGATTTATATACGAAAACAGTATAAATAAATTTATTTATTATATATCCGTGGTGGTATAGTATAAGTATTGTGCTTGTATTATTGTTTATTATAATATATTATATTGCATCTGGTATATATATATAACAGCAGCAGCTAGCAGCTGTTGTATACCCGTTCAACGGTGTAATAAATTAATAATAACGTTTATACGTTTTAAAAGTAACGGTTGAGATTTATTTAATAAGCAGCCTAATATATATATATTTTTTTTCGTGGTGGGAGGGAGGGAAGTTCGTCAAAACCGTACGGTGAGGCGCATATACCTTTTGCGAAAGTTTTGACCTTGTCAGATGACTACGAGCATTAATAATACTTAAGAAAAAAAAAAAAAAACACAAAAAAATACCACCGTAAACCTTACGTCACAAGCAAATCCGTAAAAAAAAAATTTTCTCGTGTTCTTTGTCAAAACATAATAAATATAAATAATTATATATTTTTCAAAAACGGCAATGAATAATATCTTATAACTGTATTAAATCGAATTTATTATTGAATAATTTCTGAATTTTCTTTTTTTTTTCTTTAAAACTTCCCAGTAGCGACACAGTATTTTTACTTTAAAATGGATAGAATAAATACTGGAGGGAGCAGTACTTTAACAGTGTAATTTTTCGTTTTTTAAAACGAAAAAATTTAGTTATTTTATTTTACTTAATATACTGGTAAATTTTTTTAGCGTTCAAACGTTGACATGCATTATAATTTCTATGTTCGCTAATCAGATGTTTCCTTATATTTTTAACTAACTTACTTTAAAAAAATATATAGAAAAATACCACATATTATTAATGAAATAAATGAAAAATAAATGAAAATATTTCTATCGGGGAAACTAACTTTATATTATAATATATTATATTATACTTATTTATAAAATTACATTGTAACTTAATGAATAACGTTTAGTTATATAATAAATACACATTTTAATATGATCATCATTGTTTTTGAAGTAAAGTTATTCACTTGAATTTAACCGGACAGATTTTTCAGTATCAAATTATATAATGCGTGACACGGATGATGATAAATAAAATACCGATTTTATTAAATTTTTGTTTTTATGTTCTCGGAGTTAGTGTTTTCGCTTATATGTTTATGGTACGTTATATTTAATTATATAGTGTACCAAGTTATAAAATAATATGGCTTTTAGCCACTCTGTAAAACGTTATTATTATTATTTTTTTGACAGATATAATAAAATGGGTATTCAAAAATTAATTTTATGCTCTACAATTCGTGTTTGTTGAAATGTCTAAACAAATTAATTAAACAAAAAATCTATTTCTGTCACCTATTCACTTGTAACGCACCGTTGGGCGTATAATTGACTGAAGAATTACATAACACGAGCGCAGAATACTCCTACTATACGTATATACATCTCGAGATTATTTTTAGAAATGCTCGTTTTACAGACAGTTATATAAATTATTTAATTATGTACAAAAATTACCATATGATGTCGAATAATTTGAATTTAATGTACACGCATATGTATCTATATTATATTATATAAAAGCGTATACCCGTAATGATACTTTGTTAGTATAAATGGAAAAAAAAATAAAACTGAAATTAAAATTTTATACTGCATCATTTTAAACGTATTCTTATAAAAATATTTTAAACGTGTAACTAAATATAATATATATTGTAAGTATAACTTTACTTTAATTTTATTGAAAAATATTGTTAAGAACTCACCTATACCCAAAGCACTAGCATCGCATTTTGGAGAGGTATTTAAATCAAATAAGTAATACAACTTATTAAATATTATACATTATGTTTGGTTTTTTTTTGTTTTTTGATATTTGTTCATTCATGTTCATGATGAATAAATAAAATAAAAAACCGATAAACTACCCTGTCCGTGATCTTTGTCTAATGGTTTTTTTCCGACAAAAACATATTGGTCTTCGTAAAGCACACTAATGTTGTACGATATATTTTCACATATATCTTCAAGTAATTTCACACAACATTAGTTCTCGTCGTTAGGCTTAGTGCAAGAACAATTTTAATTAAAAATCAAGTTTTTCCGCGATAAGTTTACCGCCAGCCATTGCGCAGTTATTGTTTTTATGTAGGCGTAGGTATATGGTCTTTGCCCGGCAAACAATTATTTATCAAAGAAATCATTTTTCGTTTCTATTGATAAATTATTGACACCTATTTTAACTATAGAATGGTTTGTTTATCACACAGTAATGGCACGCACAGTGTTGACTGCGCATGACAGGTGGCTAGATGTTCTTTACAATATCATGGGAAATTAAATCGAGCAACCGGAGAAAGGGTAAAATAACAACGTATTTTTCCAACGGAAGGATCGTACGTTATAACTGTATATGTATTATACGGTGACCCGTGGTAATTTAATATTTTTAAGTGGCAAGGTAGAGGTGTTCAAAAGTGTTCCCATTGCTTTAATATATTATATTTCCCATCTCCGCGCAGGACTATCAGCTGCGTGACGTAACTCTTGATACGCGAAAAGTATACTTCTGATGTTCGAAATATTCAATTTTTTCTTGTTTTCGCTGTTTGAATTGTTACAGGTAAACACAATACAGTATATTTGTTCAAAAATACACAAATCGTTTACATCTACCGTGTTTACTACCTCGGACGTCTGAAACGGAATTCGAATACACGCGTTTCTATTGCATGTCAAAAGTCAGTCGACAAAGTGTGTTGTCAAAAAAAATACAATAATATAAATAAATAAATGGAAGAAAAATACACCGTATACCTTTAACCGTGAAAGGTACGATCGATTTAATGCATTCACGAGATTAGAACATATCATAGGACTTTAAGAACGTAGATTTATTATGAAAATGTTTGCTCATTAACTTTCTTTGTCTAGCACGGTAACAGCACGTTATTTGAAATATCAAAAATTCTTATCTATTCGATGTTCTACGTTACATATTATTATGCTCTCAAAAATATTCTCCTCTTTAAAAATCAGAACTAGATTCAGCGATAGTGCTCATCATGAATTCATACTGCATCTACTTAGCCGCGTATTTTTGTTATCAGTTCGTTATTAAATTTAATCATTTAATTGCGTGAAACGACAATATCGGTTGTAGACATTTAACGCAAAATTATTAAACGTCACCTTTATTAAAATAAAAACTGTCCTCCTATCATGCCAACGACTTCTAAACAAATATCCGAGTCGGCTGCGCATCCTATATACATAAAACACGTTAAAGATTTCTTCGCATTTGACGGTTTACTAAACAATATCTCTTATGAACCCAATCACACCTTATTAATTTGTCAGTTTGTCACCTAATAATTCTAATATTATAAAATAATATCAATAATAATTATAAATAAATATTGACGTGCTTAACAGAATATTTCGTTTCCAGTTTTCAATATATTTTCTTCCACATTGTATATGCGTCCGTATATGATCGTCATTAGAAACCTACACGCCATACTACGCTAAAAATTGACGATATTTCTGCTGTTTCGTTTGAAGTAGAACATTAAGTTGAGCAAGTGCACAATGTCAAAAAAAAAAGAACACAATTATATCCCACTTTCAATTATACTCTTTGTTAACCTCCACTTACTTAGATCAAATTGTAAAAATTATAAAATACAAACATTTTGGCTCTTGATATAGGTAATTGTATTTATCCATATTGCTCACGAACATATATTCATGTGTTGGCCATCCCTGAAACATTTTAACTGTTGAAATTAATAGTTTCTAGTAAATTTCAATAAAAACATTAAAAATAAATATAATATAAAAATATATCATGGTAACAGATTTTAACTCCACATGTAAACGCAAACTCCAAAATCCAAAATAAATGTTTTATGTGGCATTATGATGCATTTGCTGATACACGTTAGAAATTGGCATCCTCCAAAGTCAATTATTGAATATTGTTGTTTATGTATATGAAACTATAGTGCTCGAAAAACTATAAAATGTCTCGTGCTATTTGAGATGTATTAATGTATGGGTATACATATAAAATTGCATAATATGAACATCGATAAGACTGTCCAGACGTCAATAGATAAATCTTGTTATTATTATTACATCTTTATAGAGAATGGCACGGATAATTTACGGACTAATTAAAGAAACCTAAAGCTGAAATCCCTGGTCACTTTCTTCGTAATGTTCTCAAAAATATACTTACATCTTTCAAATGACACTTCAAAACGAAACGTAAACGCATCCATTTCTCATACGTTCTGTACGTATAACGCGTGCTTTTATACTAAATGCTGCACGTTAGCCATGTGCACGAATATGCAACCTGCCCACGAGCGCAGCCGACAATTACCGTTTTAAGTCAAATGACCATTGAAAATGAACATCGTTGGTTGAATTTATACGAAACGATACAATATTGCTGGAAAAACTATAAACGTATACCAGTATCAGCGTATCAGCGTTGTCTGCACACTTTATATAGACACATTTAAAATTCGGGCATTTATAGACACCCGAAGGACGATGCGCACTACATATTAAGTGCGACCGATTTTCAAACAAGGTTTATTCTCGGCAAACAAACACATATTATACGCTTTATCGTCGGCCGCCGCCGCGGACGAGAAGGCTATTATTATTATACGGTTTCGAGTGCGTTCAGTGCTGTTGGTCGTATAACGTACGCGGTGGCGGACACGTTTGAAATCAAATAATTGTTGGCCAGAACGGCCCCTCGAGAATTCTAATGGCCGGGCTGGTGTGTACGCGAACAGGGCTGAAGCGGTTTAATGTCCAGAAGTTGTACCGCGGTAAAAGCTGTGTTGTGTATTACTACTCGTATTATTACTATAATGATGATGATTATTATTAATTATTAGCATAACTGTTTCGGTGCGGATAGTGACTGCGCTATGCTATTATGTTGTTCAGTCATCTCCATAGGTCGCAGTTCTTTTCCTACGTATTACAATATCAACTATCTGCTGCGATCGGGCGTGGTATGAAAGGCCAAAAACTATTCGACCGAAGTACAATATTATTATATCGTAATGCCGAAAAATTGTATTGGTCGATATAAATGTGTGTTTTTTTAACGAGTAAAATTATAAAAAAAAAAAAAAAGTAAAACACATAAAACATGGTGTAATGTATTATAATTAAAAATATTTCATACTCATTTAATAATATAATTTCATAACTCCTATACCGTAAATGTCAACAATGATTGTAGTTATAATAATATGTTATAATCGTAGTTAAAACATCTTCACTTTTATGCCTATACACATGTATTGCTTTGATTTATGCATGCTAAAATAAGAGTGATCATTATATAAAATAAAATTCAAAACGCTAACACTGAAAAATACACATGTGGACAGGCCAACGCCGATTAAAGTTATGTATTCAGAAAAATATCAGTTAGTTTCTCGTATTGGAACGAAGTAAAAGCATGAAAATATCGATAAAGTTAACACTAATGCATAACCAATATGAAATTTTGTGGAAAACATTATAAAATGTAAACCATTTTTTAAAATCATGTATTTGTTACTCAACAATATTAACCGGTATAGGCAGCATCATACTACACCGACGAAATGGAAAATAATAGCATGTGCATACTATACGGTCCACACGCGAGTACCAAATATTGAAATTTGTTTAAGTTTGTAAATTGTAGAAAATTCCTTTTAAACAGTCCAATTAATGTTTGCTTTTCTTATTGGCAATGGTTATAATCTTTAGAATTCTGTAATTGATTTTAATTTTTCTATCTTTTTTCTATTGTCTTGGATAAAATCCGTTCTACATGAACAATAAATTTGGTGGCTTATTCGATTCGGCCCATTGTCGGTCGCCTGCTACCACCCACATGTTCACGGTTCGAATGTTTGTTCTATTATAATAAACGTCCTATATTACCTATGTTATACTACGCAATATATTATAGTATACATAGTACAAATATCTTTCAAATTCCTGAATGCAGCGGCCCTTTCGTACATCACGTAGTGTAAGTATACCTACGCAGTAGATGACAGACAAAACTATTTTGCTCTGAGGCGGAGTATTGTCGGTGAAATGTTTATCCATCGATAACATGGAATAAAACTGTACGACGTTAATTTGTATTATTATTCTAATGCGTGGAAAGTACTTTTTAAAACGGTTAAGTTTGTTTTATTATTATTATTTGGTTACATTTTGCAGCTAATCAATTATAATGGTATATATTTATACAATATAGATGTTTAAGTCATGTTGAGCTAATAATTAGGAAAAATTAACTAACTAGATTTCGGATACTTTCTGCAGTAAAGTTACGTTTGTATGAAATGTCCCTTTCAAGAAAAAAATTTAAATAAGTTTGTTTACTAGTTCTCGGAGAATTTTTAAAATATCTTTAGGTAGATTTTAATATTACAGAAAATGTCAAATGTTATTGTTGCGAACCGTAATAAGAACTCAATATTAATGAAGTAGAGTTATAAAACCACTAAATTTAACGATCAACGAGAAAATTAACCACTCGGTGTTTTAAATTACTAAAACTTAAATTAGAAAGTTCTATATAATTTGCAGCTCGTGCGCAGTGTGAACTTGTGCGAACGTGTATTTCATAATTTTTTAGATTCTGAACGAAGTGATTGTTACAATGATGTCTTTTTTTTTTTTTTTGTGTCTGAGGACACGATTTTTGGTAGTAAAAATGTTTCGATTTTCTTAAACAGCAACTTTTCTGATAGGAAAATGAATGTAGATGGTACATGGGCAAGTCAAAAATCCAACTTTTTCAATACTTTTTTGAAAAATCGAAAAAAACGATAAAAAAATTACGAAAAAACGGGAAATTTTACGCAAAATCACGTTTTTACAAACTACATTTTTTAAAATGCTCTAACTCAAAAACGAAAATTCGCAACAACTTGAAATTTTCACCAAACCTTTATATTAGTGTTTTCTATATGTGGTTAAGTTTTCAAAGTATTTTGACATATTTTGACTTATTTATAGATAATTTAAATTAATTTGAACACCTATAAAATTTAATTGGCTGGCCGAAAACTCTCGAAAATTTAATACAAGGTTTATAATAAGCTTAACTTATCTTCAATAGAAAATATCGGTGATCGTTTCACTCAAATTTTTTTTATAAGCTCATAAAGCTCAAATTTGTAT